>MDKH01201400.1:0-14750 GCA_005239495.1 Nicotiana undulata | reverse complement strand
CATTTCCCATTCACCCATTTTAAGCATTAATATATCATTAATTACTTAAAATCCCAACAATTCTTTCCATAGGTAGGGCTCTATGTGCTTGTATATATACTTAATACTTCTTGAATACAACACAAGAGAGTCTCTATTGTCTCTGTACTTTACACTCTTGAATAATAATTTGAATAGTATAAATAAAGATCTATATGGTGATTGCAATTGTCAAGTGGCCTTAATAGCCTAATACAACTTGAGCATTCTCTAAAAGATATTCTCTTCCTAATTATTCCTACAGAAAAAGCTGCAATAAACCAAAATAAACGAAAAGAAGAAGAATCCTCACGTTTACAACCATTATCAAAATTCTTTTGTGAGTTCTACGTGGAAACTAATTTGTTGGGAAGTACAGTGAAGATAAGTTTAACTGCTATTCACATATGTTGAAAAAACCTTAGCTACTTCTTCACAATTTTCTTGTAACAAATTACAATAATAAAAAAATGCGAGAAAAAGTTGAACATTTCAGTCCCGTTACTAAATTTGTACGCACGTGTATGATCTTGTGGCTCCCATATCTAGAAGACGAAGATAGCAAAAATAAGGATGTTGAGATGAATGTGCGGGTATGCCAGGATTGATAGAATTGGAAATGAAGTTATAATTCGGGACAATGTGTGGTCCCTGTGAAAGACAAAATGCGGGAAGCGAGACTTACATGGTTCGAACGTGTGAAGAGAAGAAGCACAGATGTCCGATGAGGAGAAATGAGAGGTTGGCCTTGGAGGGCCTAATGAGAGGTACGCAAAGGCCGAAGAAGTATTGTATAGAGGTGATTAGGCAATACATGGAAATGCTCCAGTTTGCTGAGGACATAACCCTTGAAAGAAAAGTGTGAAGGTCGAGAGTTAGGTAACCAAGTGTTTTCCTTATTCGTACTCGTAGTATTAGTACGTACTATCGTATTTTGTTGATCTTATTTCTATTATTACCTGTTATTTTCGTTTCTGTCATATTACTATCTTGTTGTTATTAATGCTTCTTATCCATAGCTTTTGACTGTTGCTTGTCGTTTAACTTTTCATTACATTTTTGCTTATGCTTTATTGAGCCGAGCGTCTATTGAAAGCAGCCTCTCTATCCCCACAAGGTAGGGGTAAGTTCTGCATTCACACTATCCTCCTCAGACCCCACTATGTGAAATTTCACTAAATATGTTGTTGTGTATGTTCTTACGAAGGATTCATATGTCAATCCCCACTAGATCGTCGTGCACAAGAATATAGTTACTAATTACTATTGAATGATAAAAGTCTGAAAAAAAAAAAAAAAAAAAAAAAAAGAGGTACATGACATACATTTAACGATCGGGTGAACGTAAATGTAATTTTTCACAGGAATCTTTCAGAAAAAATTCAATAACACTTGAAATATCAACTTATTTGAGTGATGTACAATACTTTCTTTTTCACATAATAGTTAACAGTCTGAGTTGAGAATGCCAAACTAGGCAACCATTATGATTCGAACTTGTGATACTACAGTTTTGACCTATTGGCCATTGGACTATACCCTTTAGGGAAAACCAGAGTATAGTGATGCAAATTTACACATGTACATGTGTCTAACATGTCGATAGCTGAACATTTACCATTGCAGAAAGAACATGGACAGACTTGAGCTTTGCAAATTTCAATCAGCAGACTGCAAAAAAACATCTTTCTAGATCTTTCTAGATGCTGCTAGTGGCAGTTTAAAATCGTCTCCACCGTCTAGCCCGCGGCTTCACTGGCAATGAGCTTGCACCAGTACCAGGAAATTCCCAGTTAGCAATAATACCATCCCACCCGGAGCTAACAAGCATGGGGTAGTAAGGGTGCCAGTTGCAATCTCTCACTGGTTCCTGATGGTAATCAAGTTTAGCAACCAGAGCTCCACTCACCTACAAATGGAATGAAAGAAATGCATGATATCCAAGATGTTATCAAGTCCATTTTTTCAGAACAAAAGTTAATGCTCCCAAAGTGCAGCACGCGGGGGCTGGCACAGATACCACCATTATCCCTTAAAACAACAACAAAAAACCTAGTATAATCCCACGAGTGGGGTTTGGGGAGGGTATTGTGTACGCAGACCTTACTCCCACCTTGAAGTAGTGTTTCCGATAGACCCTCGGCTCATGAAAGACGAGAAGAAAAGCAATAGCACCAAGCAATAACAACAAGAAAATAGTAAGAAAACGAAACGAAAGGAACAAGTAATACTAAAAGAAATCTAACAATAATAGAATACAAGACTAACACTAATACTCTCGACTACCTACTAACCGTCTACCTTGATTCTCGGCCTTCACACCTTTCTATCAAGGGTCATGTCCTCGGTAAGCTGAAGTGACGTTATTTCTTGCCTAATTACCTCTCTCTAATACTTCTTTGGTCGACCTCTACCTCTTCTCAACCCCTCCAGCGCCAACATCTCACCTCCTCATTGGGGCATCTATGTTTCTCCTCTTCACATGCCCAAACCATGTAAGCGTAGCTTCCCGCATCTTGTCCTCCACCGGATACACTCCTACTCCGACCCAAATATCTTCATTCCTAATCCTATCCATCCCGGTATGCCCACACATCCATCTCAACATCCTCATCTCTGTTACTTTCATCTTCTGGACAAGCGAGTTATTGAATGGCCAACACTCAGTCCCATACAACATAGTCAGTCTAACCACCCGTCTGTAAAACATGCCTTAAAATTTAGGTGGCACATTCTTATCACATAAAACACCAGATGCTAGCCTCCACTTCACCCACCCCGCTCCAATACGATGTGTAACATCCTCGTCTACCTCCCCATTTCCTTGGATAATAGACCCAAAGTACTTTCCGCTAGACTGGTCCCTTCACTGAACGCACTCCAAGTATTCTGTCTTGGTCCTACTCAACTCGAAACCTTTAGATTCTAGTGTTTGTCTCCAAACCTCTAGTCTCGCGTTTACACCGCCTCGCGTCTCGTCAATCAGTACAATATCATCTGCAAATAACATACACCATGGCACATCCCTTGAAAGTGACGCGTCAGTGTGTCCATTGTCAAGGCAAATCAAAACAGGCTGAGAGCCGACCCCTCGGTGCAATCCCGTCACAAAACAAAACAAAAAAATATATGCGAGGTGTGCAGCTTGACCCTCATATAAAGCATATATACATTGGAAGTAACTATGGGCAAGGCATGGTAGACATATAATTCGTGGGAAGAGTGATAATTTCCTTCATGCTCAAAACTACTTAATCAAATGGGGAAAATGCCTGAACCCTGATTAGCAAACTTCTTTTGCTATCATTGGTCATAAAAATGGAGACATAACATTTCTGACGCTATTTCATGCTTAATCATCAAGTTAGAGAAAACGGAGTTCCAGACCATAGATCCGCTTAGATTATCCAGTCATCAGTAATTGGCCTAAAGATATCCAACCACTCAAAGCTGCAGAAACTCCTAGCTACATGCAGAATGCATATATCCAAGTTATCAAAAGCAATGAGCAGATTTAGACAAAAGATTCACAAGCTAATGAACCTAATATATCAGCTTATGATGTATGAAGCAAGAAAGTAAGGTGTTGAAAAGAAAAAAGAGCAGATCAAATAATGGTATAAAGCTCCAAGCATACCACATCATAGATATAAACAGATGAATCGGCTGATCCAGTGTAGATGAACTTTTGCCCTGTGCTGCAAGAATAAAACATTTGCAGATTAGACACTCTTCTGCAGATGTCATCAAATAGAAGAATCAAAGCATCAAAAAGCAACATCCTATAAAACACACGATTCCCAGGTTAAAAGATTCATGAATCATGATAAAACTATTCATATTAAAAACTGAAGTAATTCCTCATATTAACTGTTAATTATACCATGCAAATATTGCACATTGGTCTTAGGTGAAGATGAAGGGGAGCCTTGGCATTACTGGTAAAGTTGCTGCCATGTGACCAACGAGGTCACGGGCTGGAAACAGCCTCTTGAAGAAATGCAGGGTAAGGTTGCGTACCATAGACCCTTGTGCTTCAGCCATTCCCGGTCTTAGGTGAAGATGTCTCACGAACAATGAACTTAAGAAATCACGACAAGAGACAAAAGTGATTCCAATAACAGGACTACTAGACATCAATTCGAACACACCCCAAAAACTTAAGCAATCAAAAATCTGGAATTTCTTGAACTGCTGCAGAGAAACAATTATGATATGCAGAGGCACTCAAACTCCAAAGATGACAACTATAATTATAGAAGCAAGTCCGTCGGCCAAATTTTATAATCAGAAAATATTTAGCAAAGAGAGACTTCACCAACACAAAGAATACCATGAACCACCAACCTGTGTGCAGGAGAGAAATAACAGCGTATAAGAGTGCGCAAGACTTTGTGGCCTTTATAAGTAGCCAATGAAAGGTCATGTGGGTTTCTCTGGTTTCTAAGATGTTCCGGGTAGTCCATCCATCTGTAATCCCAGTCATAACTTCTAGGCCTTGGGGAGCTACATAAAAGAAAGTAGAATTATTAGCAATGCCAATGAGATCTTCTTTGCCAATAAACCTACGATCTGAAAAGGGCTGTCAAATAATTCTATGTGATAGAGGAGAAAGAAATCAGCAATGAAAAGTGTTTCCTCAAGACTCAAATGCACTGATTAGTCATGTACTGAACCATTATTGGATAGAAAAGAACCGCTTCAAGCACTAATTATGCCCATGAGGAGGAGAAGAGGAAGATGTGGCGAGGAAAAAGTAGGAAAAGAAGGATGGACAACACAAAATAAAGAAAAGAAAAAAAGTAGTCAAAAGGATCAAGTGAGACATACTACTTAATGTTAGAAGACATTTTCCTTATATCCCAGAGTTTGATAGCCTGATCTTTCCCATTTGAGATAAGATACCGGCCATCTCCACGAGTGTCAATATATGTAATGCCTTCTAGATGTCCAATGAGAACTCCAGCTGCTTGCCCTCTAGTACCAAAGCAACGCCTGTCCCAAACCTGATCAAGAGTCCTTCCTCAATCAAACAGATATATACTTGCAAATTCTAAGCAACGAAACAACACTAGTATTTTGGCTGTCCGTGAGAATCCCAAAGAACCCTCCAATGCAAGATAAAAACAAGCATTTTTTAACTACAAACTATCAGAATCATTAAGGGGTTTAACGCTAATATTAATGGGATGACACCACCATCCGTAAACAAAAATAGAAGTCAAAAGGTTCCATATGACCCATATATCCAAACATTAAAACAGAACAGCATCATGAAATATACTTTAATAAGAAGCCATTTTGCCAGTCTGGGGTTGGTTAAATAATAGAACGGATGGTCCAGAAAATGGTCACCAAAAGTCCATCAAAAAGTTGGATAAAACTTACCTTGCACAGGCTATCATCGCTTCCTGAATATATGAGGTGCCCAGTCTCATCAGCAAAGCATACAGCATTGACATCAGACTGCAATGAAAAACGCCGAGCAAATTACAATATGCTTGCACATCTGGACATCTAAATATAAGAACCTGAAGAGTAGATAAAATATGTCTATTATAACGCATGATACATATATTCAGCCTAAGACACCCACTTCGTGAGTTCTCAAAACCAGATGGCCAAGTTCAGTGGATATTTTGGTCAGATTTGTGAGTTCAAGTTCTTGAGGAGATAAGCAACTTAAAGTAATTCAGAAACATGGCGCAAGAAGGTAAAAAATTGTGCCACCAAAATAAGTTCTATTCTGATATCCTAGGAACCTGCTTGTTAAAGAAACAATTTACTATGCATATACTGAGCACAGAAATCAACATCAACTCCATGAGTCAGAAGTTCCATCATCATAGTCAAATGCTAATGTCCTTTTTCAGGAAAGTGATTGGGTGAAACAGCCACCAATCAGCAAGAACACAGAAAGAAGTGACAATTAATAAGGGGAAATACAACAAAAAACAAAAATATTCACAAGAAGTGTGTGTGTATGTATATATATATGAACCAGTTCTCACTTGCGATTAACTTTTGTCAGCTCAACTCTTTCCCTCACCAAAAGAAAAGGGAAAAGAAATGCTTAACTAGATACAATGCACACATTTTGGGAAGGAAAGCTAGATACGAAAAAGTATTGAACATAAATCACCTGATGATGGAAACATTTATTAAGATGCCCAATTCAGGGGCATACCCAGTTTTATTTCACGGGAAGATAAACTTAGCAAATACACCGTACAGAGATCATACTAAGATGGCTGATTAGCCATATCTGCTACTACTAAAAGAACATGTTACGATACCTTATGAGCAGGAATTTGAAGACTTGGCCTTCTTGCTTCAAGATCATAAACATATATTGAATTATCGCTGCTGCCAGCAACAAGTTCCCGCCCATCAGTAGAGAATTTCACAGAGAATATTCCAAATGAATAATCGTCATAATCATCAGTAAGGGAAGAAAATTCCAAGCCTTCATGAATTTCCTGCAGAAAAAGAGGAAATACCAGATTTAGATACACCAAAGCTCATGAATTATTTGCTCAAAAATTTAGCTGTCTTGATAATGACTTTGAGCCAAGTCAAGATGGATGGCCATATTATCAAGGACAAGATGCCTTCCTTAAATTGAGCTTTCAGACAAATGCAGCCAAATCCCATCTACCCAATTACTAAATCTTTTTGTAAAACAGCTACCCATCTCTAGGAGATCTAAAGAGGACTATTGGGGTCAGACTTTTATATAACAGCTTCCCATCTATAGAAGATCTAAAGACGGTTTCCGGGGTAAGCCATCCAGTAGAGCTTCAAAACTATTTTGCTTTTGATCATAGATTTCGAAATCTAGCTAAAAAAAATTTAAAGACACTAGTCAAAAATTTACTAGAAACTGATCTGAAGTATTGCTGAACTGCAATGTATTAGATACTGTCATCATGTGGTTGATGATAACCTTCAGCATAAAGCCTCTTTTAGAAATAGTGACAAGAATTGAGAGTGCCAAACGAGATATAGATATCCATGATACCACAAAACAAAGCAAGAACCTTTTGTTGTTTATACCCACCACGCACTATTTTGCATTAGTGCATGCCAAGAATGAGAAGGCGTGATGTAAGAGGATTCAAAAGTATGCATAACTGAAGTAAGAAATTGTAAAATTTAGTATTCTTGGTGTATTTTTAACTTTATTGATCTTGCAAAAACCTAAATGGACGCTTGAGTCATTGACGATAGAAGTCCACTATGACAGTCATGATACACTACATTTCATACCCAATGAAACCCTTAAATAAGACCTCCGACTGCATGCCCAATGTCAATTACAATGGCACTATTATAAAACGAGGCAAAACATAACACCTCTTGCTGAACCAACTAATATAACAAGGTGTATAGAATACACTAAATTGGCAGCATCACCTTAATTACCCTAAAAAGAAAGGGGAAGCAAATGATGTCTGCACCAGTCGTTTAGGGAATATCAGAAATTATAAGCTAACACTTTCAGATTCTTCATTTGAAGACCATAATACTGGCAAACTTATTTTCTCTGTATTTGCGTAAGTACCCAAAACTGACATTTATGATGTTAAAAGGTGATAGAATAGTGCAGCAAAGAAGCAGGATATGTTGTCACATAATAGTTTTCTATCTTTTACATGTTTCGACATAACAAGTAAAACATACCGTAACATTTGCAACAGACTGTTTCATACCAGATCCAACATCAACAATATGGACAATGGGTGAAATACTGGAATAAACCTGTTATCAACAAATAAAAACCAACTCAAAATTGTGACAGAAGTAATGACAGCGGAAAAACACGGTGGACTAGATGTTGTGTTAATCAAATTCAACAAGTTACAGCTGCATCAGATATTTAAGAGCTTTCGATAATGTCAGACTGAAAATATTTTCCATGATGTAACAAGAAAAACAAAGCTTATCCTCAAAATCACAGTATCTGTTGAAACAAAAAGAAATAAAGTAGCCCAATTTTATGATAATCATAAGAACCAACCAAATCCCAATTATAATTACATGGACAAGAACTAATTATGCACAAAATTGTGTTAGTCTTTACGAACTTACAAGAAAACGCTGGTCTGGAGAAAGTGACGTATCAGTGATTGTCCATCGTAAACTTCTTGCTGTAATATCCTTTTGGATTTTCCAGCCTCGATCAACATTATATATCCTAATATGACTTTCCTGTTTCCAGGAAGAACGACAATAAGATCATAACTGGCAATGGACATAAAACATAGGTAAGATCTCTCTATACTTCCTGGAAAGAGAAAATTCAGCTAGATAGACCAAAACCTGAAATCCCGCGACAAAAAGAGAACCATCTGATGAAAACTGTGAAACATAAGCGCAGCTCCTCATTTGATCAACTAGAGAAGGGCCATTTGTTGGAAGATACCGGCTCAAAAGATGACAACAGTCTGCTGATGAAAATCTTCCTCTACCACTATAATTCCCTTCCCTGGCAGCCAACATATTAACAGGAGAAAATGGTGCTTTTCTCTCGCCAGGAAGCAGCTGTCGCATTCGCCCGTGTGGGTCTGACCTAATCTTTGTGAGTTGGGCAATTTCATGATCAAGACAACTTGTTCCCTCATCAACTCTTTGATCAATATTTAGTATCCCATCTCCCCTTGCACTTTCACAAGCATCCAATAACCTCCTAGACCTGCTCATGATCTATCTTTTTCACTTTCCTCCAAAGTTCATAGAGTACCTAACCATGCAACACAGAATTACTGCAACAACAACAGCTAAGCCTGAGTCTCAAACAAGTTGGGATTGGAGGATCAGATATATGAATCCTTACTGACTATGTTACTACTTATAAACTCATCTCATGCCAATATTATGCTACACCAAACTGAAGAGTAAAATACTAAGAGGTATTATACCAATTTCAAAAAGACTAAGCTAAGTCTATTCATGTAAATATCACTTAAATATCAATATTCAAATTACATGTCCTACTAGATTAACTTCATAAAAAAGAAAACGGGGTTGCAATTGACACAAATAGATAACAGATGAAGACACCCACCAAAGCACTAGCTATCAAAATAAACTGAGTAAGCTGAACAAACCTTTAATTAACTTCAAAACACCAAAAAGATTGGAACTTTTTTAACAAAACATACAGAAACAATTGACAGTTATACTCACCAACAGAATTCAAATGTGAAAAGAAAAAAAAAATCAAAACTTTGACAGTACCTTAGAATTGAAAAGAATATGGACAATTCAAGAAAATTACTCAAGAAAGTAATCTGGGTGGAGTTGACAGAATAAAAAATTGGATTTAATTGGATAGTTTTTAAAAAATGTTTGAGAAAAAGATAAAGGGTATGGGAGAATCTTGACGGTTGTGTGTAGCATATACGTGGAAGTACAAGGTCTACTCCTGGAAGTCAGTAAACCGGCAACACCTATTTAAGACTTTTTGCTATTGCTGGGGTTTTTTGGTAACTGGAATATCTATGTTTTGGCCTTCTAGAGTCAACCTAGAATTAAGAAAATGTAAGGATACTAACCAAAAAAGAAGAAAAAAGAAAATGTAAGACTTTTGGGATATTCATGAATTGAGTATTTGGGACTATGTTATTATTGTTAAGAAACTAAGTTGAAGGTAATAATATAAAACAAGAAAAAACAACCTAAGAGATATAGAGAGAAAGACACGAGAGATTCTTATTTCTTTTATGTATTCAAGTATCTACAATATCTATATCACTTCTCATCCTCTATTTATAGTATTACATAAAGGTATACAAAAGAAACATGACATTAAACATTTGAGATCATGGGGAGGTTACGGAGGTATGGGGGTTACAACCATAAAGGTAAGAAGTAGTGGGAAGTTAATGGAGATAATGGAGAAGCGTAGTGGGTATTACTCTTTTATGAATTATGAACATTCATCGTTAGATACTCCCCATGTTCCAGTTTATGTGAACTTATTTCTTTTTTGGTTCGTTCCAAAAAGAATGACTCATTTCTAAATTTGGTAACAATATAGCTTAAACTTATAATTCTACCCTTAATGAGAAGTTTTTATAACCACACAAATACTCTGGGCCCCTTTTTGACTTGTTTAGAACCACAAATTTCAAAAGTCTTCATTTTTTCTTAAATTCCATGCCCAGTCAAACAGGTTCACATAAATTGGAACGGAGGGAGTAATTATTTATAACACTCCCCCTTGGATGTCCATAGATAATATGTCTCATTAAAATCTTACTAAGAAAAAATCATGTGGGAAAAAATCTTAGTGAAGGAAAAAGAGTACACATATCATGTAATACGCATTATTTGTTGCCTCATTAAAAACCTTGCCAGAAAGACCCAGTGGGATAAAATCTTAGCTAAAGGAAAAAGAGTACAGCGCGTATTTGCCTCCTCCTAATGAAAACATCAATTTGTTTCTCCGAAGTGACGTGTTCCGATCTTGTATACCAACTTCTCAAATTTTGAGGTTGCTCATGCTTCACTGAACAGAACACCAAATTATCATGCGAACAAATTTGTTGAACATCTATTTCACCGCTCGGTGAAAATTGTGTCTCGTAAAGAACTTTGATGAAATATATGTTTTATTCTGTCTCCTTCAATAAATCTTTCTTTTAATTGAGTTATGCATGCAGTATCGTCGTCAATGCAATTGGAATATTGTTGAATATCATAATATAACAGTACCCTCACTGACAACGAACTATGCCCTGCATTTGTATAACCAACAAAACTTTGACAATATTTGTTAGAATAAACAAATCTATATCAAGGATTCTTTTTGCAAGATAATCCTAATAGTATTCATGTATCTTTATATAGGAATTAAACTATATCTCGCTAGCATATTGTTATACTCATGGTTCTAGCAAGATACATATTGCATCAATTGCAATTGACACAAAAATAAATCATGTACGCCATGATTGCTCTAATCCACATAAGGATTTGCTGAATATTTATTTAATGAATTTCTTGGGAACTTAATATGCTTCAGAACAGTTAAAATCCTTCAATGATTTTTATATACGCATATCAAATTTATCAGGTATTGCCGGACTAAAATCTGAAAGCAACTGTATCCACCACAAGGGAACATGTTTCCATATAATCAACGCCAGGATATTTACATAAAATCTTGTGTCGCCCCACTGGTTTTATACTTTCAGGTGTTGTGACTATCAGTCCAAAACTTCGCGTTTTCTAAGTGAAGCAATCTTGATTGTGTATTTTTTATTGACCAATCATTTATCTGTCCAAATTCCATTATAGAATTGAGCTTAAGATCCTCGTCAATATTAATAATATTGAGCACTATATTATATCAACAATATCATCGATGATCCTTTACATCGGTTCCTTCATCACAAAATAACAACATAACTATCGAGATCTCATTATTTTTAGGTACCTGAGCCTCTTCCGTGAGGTCTTATCGAGTGTTATGTCGTGGTGCTCTTCTAAAGCATTTGCCTCCTTATTATGACCATCTTGATCATTTGCTTCACTCCTTCTTCAAGGAGTTTTATCCTTGGAACCAATTTGTCTATTACGTTTCATGCGTGCCATAAACTCTGTCCATCATGGACGTTATTCTATTTGGAGCATTAGCAGCTGAAATATAATATTTAGCTTTGGGTCAGCAAATACACCTGGAAATATTTTGCAAATGAATAATCACTTGAACTTCAAGTTCACATTTTCTTGTACGAGGATCTAGATGTACTCATAATAATTCATTCCACGTATCACTTTTTCAGCTGTCCATTTTCTCCCCCTTATGTTGGGATCACCAACACATATCCCCACCTTCTTTGGGAACCCATCTTTGTGCATTGTGGTGGAATAATTAAATCATATAGCACATCTATATTTCTAGATAAAACTTATTTTGTTCCTGACCCTGAACCAATTGTAATAAGGAGAATTTATCATAACGTGGCTAGATGCGTACAAGTGTTGCTATATGTTAAATAATACATCTCATAACCAATGGTTTAGCTATAATTGTAGGCATACAATTTGTGCTAAACCAAGTTGGATTTAAATCAGCATTAACAAGATAAATTATCATAGTTTATATTCTAGAATTGTGCTCCAATAATTTGAGTAATCAACCTAGCAAACTTCACACTGCAAGTTGACAACAAACACACATGTGACCACGCAATAGATGCATCTTTTAAAATCATATAATAGTAAACAGTCCACATGGCAGGGTGATTGGGCCCATAAATATATATCACTTTTTATTCGTTCCAGATTTTAAGGGATTCAATCCCAACCTTAACCGGTATATTATGAGAATAAGCAACACAAGAGAATTCTTGAAGAACCTTCTATTTTTTCAATATATGCCAATGTGGATTCTCAATTAATTTTCGCATCATAATTGAACCGGGATGGCCAACCGGCCATGCCAACTAATATTTGTTTCAGCAAACTTCTAGTTTACTTGTGGCATGTGATTCCATCATCATGCTTATGCTTGTGTAGTACAAATAGAAGAAAAATCGGGTAACCTTTTATATTTACCCGGTATGATTATAGTAATATGACGATATTCAATCTTCCTTTCATTTATAGTCTTAATATGCCAACCACTTTGGCTAATACATTTGAAATTCAAAAAGTTTCTTTTGAGACTTACTACAATATTAATGTCAAGAATAATTTCATTAATCCGGGTGTAATAAATTCACTCTTCCGGGGCTCTTAATTGATTTTGTACTACAAGATCTTTTGTCACCCATCCATATGGTGAATAACTCCTTCACGGAGAAAATCATATCATAATAATTGTCATGGTCAAAATAATCATAAGCAAAATTGCTTTACTTTTGCCTTTAATAACTTTTTATATGACATGGCAAAATATTTTTGGTGAACCACATGTACCCGACCAATGACATATTCATATAACCATACAGTAATGTTCATTATCTTTCTTTCTCTCAAACCTCCTGTAGAGGTGAGTTGTAGTATTTATTCAACCATGCATAAATACATTCATGCATAATTTGAATCACATATATATTTTCACATTCACTTTCAGGAAATGAATATGCATTTACAATGCTTATCACAAGTCACATTTTCACAGAATGGACTATAATCATGTGAACGTGTCTCGTATTAACAGACCACATTGATGCATATTTCTTCACCTTTGAATGACCACTTTGAGAACCTTTATTGTTATCCTTTTTACAATTACCATGATGATGACTGTTATTATTTTGTTCTTTGGCCCAGCCATGTTCATTGGTCAACCACTTATCTTTATTTAGACTTATTACGCACCGCTACCATATTCACTTCAAGAATGGTGCGAATCAAGGGGGACAAGCTTCATGACTTTCCATGAAAAACATATTATTTATCCTTAGTCATCATTATATCAATAATATGGTGTATTGGGACTCAAACCCAATGCCTTACCCATATAAAGGCATGTTAGACCATATTTTGTTGGGACACGAACCCAACTCTTACAATCATGGAGCATGAGGACTCAAAACCCGATGTCTTACCCTCATGGCGCATTGGGACTTGAACCCACCGTCTTATCCTTATATAACATTTATCACAAATTGTCTGATTCACTTCAGGGAATGGAATATAATTTTACATAGCTATAAATTCAAACTTTAGAAAGTTTAACATGGTAAACACTATCATAAAAATAAGTGAATTTCAATAAGAAATATTATCAATGATAATTTTGGCCCAGTAAATACTCATGTACTAATATACTATATGTAAACTTATCAAAACATATTATTTAGATATAGTACTATATTTCATGCACTACCATTTCAGTAACCATAAATTAATCCAATGTATAGTGAGATATATTTTACACCAGAAAACAAGTAATCTTATTCAATGTTACTAGTGTTTACCCAAGTCACTGCATGGTTTTGAAGATTGACAAATGTCTACCAAGTTGAACCAGGTCCATCAGGCTATCATAGTGAAACAGACTCATTGGCACGCGAAGAGTCCATGCGTAGGAGATAACATGTTATGTGAATTATCTAGGAACTAAGAGGTTGTCTCCTAAAGCGAAAAGGTTGCAAATTGATAAGAGGTTAGAGTTTGAATTCAGCAAGGATAGTAACAAAGGAAGGAAGTTGAGTTTAATACAAACTCTTCCACCAAGGAAGAGTTGCATCAGAATTAAACAAGAACATCTCAACTACTGGCGCTATATAATGTTGAAGTATTCCTACTGAAGAATTGATCGCACAAAGGCAGAAGTGAAACAAGAATTGAAAGCAAAATTCCCAGAGATATTTTGCAAGCAGAATCCTTGTGCGACACAAAGGCTACTGACCAGCTAGAAGAACCAGTTTCATCTGTTTGTTTATTGAGTCTAGTTGGTTGTAGTAGGTGATTTAATATTGTATCTTTTCAGCTTTCTTAGAAGCAATTGTAATAGGTACACACTGTTCAAGTTAGAGTTAACTTGAAGCTTGTCACAATTAGCTAGAGGCTAGGTTGCTACAAAAGGATTAGAGTTAGTCCTAGGTTTACAAAAGAGTTTATTTTGTAAATGTTGTTTGGCTCAGAGTTTTAGTGAAGAGTTTGGGAAAATCCTACTGAGGAGTAAGTCGTGGTTTTTTCACTTTTTTAGCCAGGTGTTTTCCACGTAAAAGTCTCTGTGTTTTTACTTTACTGCATTTATTATTCCGCAA
>ML274544.1:6205-24851 GCA_005239495.1 Nicotiana undulata | reverse complement strand
AAACCCACAAATCAATACTTGTTCTTCTCTACTAAAAATATATTTACAAAGCTCAAAATATGTGCAAGATATTATTTTCCTGCCAAAGATACCAAAAAAATGGCTGCTAGGTCGAGTATATAAGAGTTGAGTTTGGAAAATGTGACTTTACACCTTTGTCCATATCTGATGCCTGACTACCGCACCTGCGGAAGATTCATCGCAGGTGCGATTCCGCAGGGGCGGAATATTTCTCGCAGGTGCGAGTTCTGAGTTTTGTCACTTTTTCGCAGGAGCGGATGTCTGGTCGCACCTGCGGTTCCGCGGGTGCGTGAATTTCACTCGCAGGTGCGAGATTAGGCTGGTTTGACTTCCATCGCAATTGCGGACATTTGGTCGCACCTGCGGTTCCGCAGGTGCGTAAAAAGCACCGCAGGTGCGAGTCTTGTGTGCCTGAGCTGGCTTCGCAGGGGCGACAATTCTTCGCAGGCGCGAGGTCGCGCGTGCGACCTATAATCCGCAGGTGCGGAATCACTTAAGCCTTTCATGCACATTTTCACCGCTTTTTGTCCAACTTTCAGTCCAATTCAACACCAACCTTCATAGCATCATTTCCCTAAAAATTGAGCAATTATACACTAAAAATGACCTCAAGTTATCATTTAACAATACAAAATCTAATGAGAAGAGGCTAAAATGAGTGGTAAAATCACCACTCATCAAACATCTACATGACTACTATTTGGGAACCAGCCATTTTAATAATCAGTATGCAACAACTATACAATCCTGTCTATGAACAACGCTAGTTCCTGAAACTGCTTGCATGCCCTGATGCCTTATCACATAGAAATCATGTCTATAGGGATTTAAATTCCTTAATTTTGAACTGCCTAACATGAAAACCTATTTCGCGGCATTTGTTGTTTAAGTGTGGAGGCAAACTTGAGCCTTAATTGTCCATATGTGAAGTCCAATGTGTTTTGCATGTCGCTTAGGGTGTGTTTGGTATAAAGGAAAATATTTTCCATGGAAAATATTTTTCAAGAAAATGTTTTCTTGGAAAACAAGTAGTAACCTTATTCATTTTCTGGTGTTTGGTACGCAAATGAAGGAAAATATTTTCTCAAGACTATTCATAAATAATTTTGATACAATAAACATGAAGCCATAAACTCTCGAACCAACAACCTTCCGAACCCACAAATTTCATAAATTTCTGAACCGCAAAACTTTCGACGAAATTTCGAACCTGTAAACTTTATAATTTCTAAATACGTAAACTTCAAAACACATAAACCTCCGAACTCATAACTTTGGAACTTGTAAAATTTTGGACCTGTAAACCGAAAGATGGAAAAAGTAAAATTGAAAATATATTTAAAAAATGGGGGGAGGGGGGGTTCAAAAAAAACAGAAATCTGAATATTACAAAAAATTAAAAAAACATTGCACAGGAGTGGGGGCAAGGGGTGGGGTGGGGGTGCATAAAAAAATAGAAATTTGAAAATTACAAAAAAAAAAAAAAAAAAAAAAAAAAAAAAAAAATTACGGGGTGGGGGGGTGGTGACGAAAAAACCTTTTTGGAGAGGGCATGGGGTGGGGTTAGGTGGGTGATGTGGGGTAGGTTAGTGAGGGTAAAGAATAGGGTGGGGAAGCTTGAGAAGGAGTTTTGAAAAAATATTTTCCTTCTCTTGATAAGGAAAATATTTTCCTCCAATTGGAAAAAAATGAGTTGACGAGGAAAATATTTTCTAAAACATTTAAGCCAACCAAACATGGAAAAATTGAAAAACATTTTCCGGAAAATATTTTCCTTCATACCAAACACACCCTTAGTTTTAACATTTCTGAGCAGCCTAAGTGAGGTCTAGAACCACCCAAAGTAGAGGTTCAATACCTCCTGGACCATAGGTATGGGACGGGTAGTACACGCATAAGGCACGACTTATAATTGAATTAATGATCTTTAGGTAACAACTTAAAGATAGTAATCGTGTAGCAGGAGATGATAGTCTATGCCCGCTGAATAATATGAGTAACACCCAATCTCGAGGGAGTTACGAAATATTATTTATGTTGCACGGGGTGATCCTTTAGGCTAAAAAACTTAGGACCCCCTATCTTATTTCCTTTTTATTTGAATCAAGTAGATGTGCTCAATTATTCTCAGTCTTTTTATAAATAAAATTCTCAAACCTCGTGCTCTCTAAATTTTTGTTTATCTGACTAATTCATATAATTCAAGTTCGGTCGGGACCCACAGTTGTGGACCTCGAAGAGTGCCTAACATCTTATCTTCGAGGTAATTTCGAGCCCTTACCCTACCGTTGGTGATGCAAACTAGTTGAACCTGATTCACTTGCAAATAGGTGTCCTAACGCACCTTAAAAATCGTTAAGTGGCGACTCTCCTCTTTTAATACTTCCTTAAAAGAGTGGTCACATGTGAAACCCGATTTCGCGAGACAACTTCACTTTGTGTTTTATAAGAAGGCACTAGACAAAAAAGTGTCTCTTTGAGAAAGAGTGATGTAAGATCATGTTATTTGGAGTATGGTGGTGGCAACAATGTGAGCGAGGACACGAGTTTGGAAGTTAATGTCATTGGGACCTAATTGGTTTGGCAAAGAGTCATACAGAGAATTAGTAATGCTTTTTTTGGCTTGTTCAAACGATAGTTCAAAGTCTTCAAGCCAGGTTTTTTTTAACAAGGCAGAGTAACCAGAACTTTTGCATTGAAACATAGAATCGAAGGTAGAACGGTCTAGAACTTGGAGTTCGGACGTAACACTAAGGACTCAGTCTTATCATATTTGGGGGAATGAAGGTATGCATAGAACATGCGAACAAGATCTTCATAAACATTGTGAGGGGTTAGAACAAAGACATTTACCCATACTTGAAAGTCGAAGAACTCTTTTACCTTGCAATTTAGGCTTTCCATATCATCCAGATTGACGATTCTTCCATGAGCGATCGATTTTTCCTCAAGGCAACAAATTTTTCTCTGTTGGGCGTATCCCATTAATTGACCTTACCCCAGCAGATTGTCTAGCTTTGTCTTCACTTTTAATAGGGTGATGGCTTCAACCTCTTCTTACATGGGACACTTCCCTGGGGCTTTTTTGGTAGGGGTGTGAGAATCTTCGGAAAAGTCCACCCTAGAAGATGAAAAGTCCTCAGAGTGATCAAACCCAATAGTTACGTGTTATAATGGCTGAGAGGAGAACTTCCTTTTGGAGCGAGTGCTTTTGCGAGTGGAGGCAAAAGGGTCCTTTGAAGCTTTATCCATTGTAGAGTGGGTGAAGATTACACTGTGAGAGGGTGAAGAAGCTGAAGTCTTATAGAGATAACGAGAGGGAGACATGAAGAGTTGTGATTGAAACGATATTGATGGATGTTGAGAAAGGGAAAAGGCATTAGTGATTGGTTTGGTTTCCTTCTCGAGATACGAAAAAAATGTGAAGAGAGTCTATAAACGGATGCGTCTAATTAATGCATATGGCGGGAGAAAATAGTGAGGAGATATGTCAGTAAGAAGAGATTTTTTACCATAATTACTAGCACACAAAGCCCTTAAAAATTTACAGAAAATTCAAAAACTTGTTGAGAAAATGCGATAATACCAAGTAAGTCCCTAGGGTTTTGAAATTTGTCTTCCAAGAGCATCTAAGTGAAAACATCGGCTAATTGGTCATTAGTGCTAACAAAGGATATTTCAATATACCCTTAAGGACATTATCTGGAATGAAGTAATGCTTAATATCTGTATGTTTTGCCCTAAAATGATGCACAAGATTTTTTGACAAATAAATTGCACTAGAATTATCACATAAAATTTGAACATGCTTAAAAGAAAGGTCATAATCACATAGTTGGTGAGTCGTCTAGAGTAGTTGAGTACATCATTACCCAATAACAATGTATTATGTCTCTGCCGTGGATAGTGCGACTGATCTCTATTTGTTGCTATTCCAAGAAATGAGTGATTTTCTAGTAGTTGGCATGTATTACTTGTGTTATTTCTATCGTCTTTATCTCCTGCAAGATCTGCATCTGAAAATCCTTCAAGATTAAAATTTTTAAATCGTGGATACCATAGACCATGTGATGTGGTTCCAATAATATGTCTAATAATTTGTTTAACTGCAGTTAAATGAGATTTTTTAGGAGCTGATTAGAACCTGGCACATTTACACACACTAAACATGATGTCGGGTCGACTAGCAGTTAGGTAAAAAAGTGATCCGATCATCCCACGATACATTGATTCATCCAATGGATTTCCTTCCTCATCTTTGTCGAGAGTGGTAGATTTGCTCATAGTGGTTCCAAGAGCCTTTTGCATTGCTCATTCCAAACTTTTGTATCAATTTTTTTGTGTACGTCGTCTGACATATGAAGATGCCTTTGTTTGATTGATGAATTTGAAGTCCAAAGAAGAACGTTAGTTCTCCCGTCATGCTCATTTCAAACTCACTTTGTATGAGATATGAGAATTCCTTGCACAAATAGAGTTAGCGCTTCCAAATAATATCATCAACATGAATTTGAATAATGAGATTACCTGATGATGATCTTTTGATAGACAAAGTCGTATCGATCTTACCTCTTGAAAAATCGTGGCCAATAAGAAATGAACCCAGTCTTTCATACCCAACCCCAAGTTCTTGTTTGAGTCCATAAAGAGCCTTAGTCAACTTAAACACATGATAGACAAACTGTGAATTTTCAAACCCAGGAGGTTGTTTTACATAGAACTCCTTGTGAATAAAATTATTTAAAAAGGGGCTTTTAACATCCATTTGAGATAATTTAAAACCTTTAAAAGAAGCATATGCAAGCAATATACGGATTGATTCTAACCGAGCTACTGGAGAGAAAGGTTTCATCATAGTTGACTCCTTCATGTTGGGAGTAACCTTGTGCGACTAGTCTTGCTTTGTTTTGAATGATTTTGCCTTCTTCATTCATCTTATTTCTGAATACCCATTTGTTTCCAATTATTGTTGCATTTGCTGGATTGGGTAACTGTGATGACCCAAGGGGTCATTTTATGAATTTAGACTTCGTTCCAGGCTTAATAGTCATAAAAAGGTTAATTTTAAATACCTCGATTTGCGTGCGCAGTCCGAGCGTGAAACCAGAAAGCTTTTATGTGAAAATACGAGAAACAGTAATTTCTAGAGTTAAAATTTGATTATAGTTGAATTTGGTCAATATTTTGAGTAAACGGACCCGGATCTGTGTTCCAATAATCCCGGGAGGTCCGCAGTAAAATATGGGACTTGGGCGTATGCCCGAAAAATGAATTCTGAGGTCCAAAGCCTTAGAAATCAATTTTTGAAAGAAATTGTTTTCCTGAAATATTTATGAAATATTTATGAAATAAAGAAAAGAATTAATGTTTGAAACCATTGGTATCGAGCCCGTATTTTGGTTCCGGAGCCCAGTACAAATTTGTTATAGTATTTAAAGGTTAACTATGAAATTTGGTGAAAAACGGAGTTTATTTGACGTAATTCGGACATCCGGTTGAGAAATAATGAACTTTAACTATTCTTGAGGAAATGATGAGTTTTGAGGTTTAATTCATAGTTTTACATGTTAATTTCATGATTTGATCGCACGATCAAGTCCGTATGATGTTTTAAGACTTGCGTGCATATTTTGTTTAGAGCACCGAGGGCTCGGGTGAGTTTCAGATAGGCCACGAGATATTTTTGCACTTAAAAAGACTATTGTAGCTTTTGTTTCTGGTGCCCAAGTCTCATGTGCTATGCGATCGCATAGTGTAAACTTCAGGGGGTCGTCTTTGTTCAGTGTGAACGCGGTCTGGGCCCTGCGAACGCACAGTGTATCTGGGCCTGGTGGAGGGGGTTTGCGTTTGTGTTATGCGAACGCACAGAAGGCCCCGCGAACGTGTCGCGCCCCCTTTTCCCTTTAGTGAAGATCGGGTTTATGACATTTTTGGACGACTCCTTTAAAGGAAGGGTTATTAAAAGGAGAAGAGTCGCCACCTAACGATTTTTAAGGTGCGTTAGGGCACCTAGAGTAATTAACTCATGAAACTAGTTTGTGTCACCAGAGATTGGGTAAGGTCTTGAAGTTATTCCAAGGGAAAGGTGTTAGTCACCCCTCAAGATCCACAAATGTGGTTCCCGGCCAAATAGTTTTCGTGAATTTGTACAATAAGCAAATAACAAGTAAAGGCTCAAATAAGAGGGGATTTCAAATAAACATTGAAGTTATTAAATATTTTTGAAAGAACTAATGGACAGTTGAGAAGAAAAGACATCCTAGGTTTAAAACAATATGGATCACATCAATGCAATACCCGATAGACACTTCTCAAAGAGGGTCTACACGTGGTATTAGCGCACCGGTCATCATATCCATATTCTACCCTTTCTCGCCCCGTGAAGGTAATTAAAGCGTGTGTTGGTCACGAACTCTATTGCGTGCTATTACCCGTCCCATCCTATCAGTCCCGGAGGAGATTAGGACTATTGTCCTGAAAGGGAGGTACTAGGCTGACCCTCAGGTTTAAAGGTAAAGGTTCTAGAACGACAGACAAAACAAGTAGGACTGCAATTAAGGGAAAACACATAGAAGCAGATATGAGGCTTAAATATTCCTCCGTAGATTATGCACATAATTAGCACAGCTCAAACACAAATAAAGGGGCTTATTAACTTCAGAATTCTAAAGCATGATATCTAGGCGAGAATGCGATAATGAGTTAATTTTATTAATGAGTCCAGAGAAGGCATTTTATCAGTTCCTGCTTATTGATTTTAACATGTTAATAGATGGGCAGCAAGTGTAAAAGAGTAGATTCCCAGTTTTAACAGATTTAGCACCTAAGGCTTGCCTAGGCGTACCAGTTATTACAGAAGATTGTTTAAGTAGCATTAGTAAACATACTGTTTTAGGTGTCCAGAATCATAAAAAGGCATTATCAGTTTTCCTTTAGAAGAACTGGGTGAGATTTGTTTATACTTATTACACATCAGTAATTAGGCTAGGTGTAGCTAAGCGGATATGATATTATAACATGATATCCAATGCGTAGGTAGAGATGCATGTGCAGAATTTCTAAACATGATTTTCTAAATGCACAATAAAGAGATAGAATGATGTGCATGCAAGATCCTAAACATGATTTCTAAAGGCGCGGTAATCACAGTATTTAATCATAGTTTCAGGAGATACTAGAGTAACAGATTATTAATGTTATCCTAAAGACAAGATCTCTGAGTGATAGGCAATATGAAGCATGGTTAAAGAAACGACCAAATCATTAACCTATTTGTCCTAACACAGGATCTCTAAGTGATAGTCATGAAGCAAGATAACATGTTGAAGCAGTATGCCATGAATGCTGAAAATATGCATGATGCCTAAGGAACATGGTATCTAATGCATGATGTTTGCACACATTGGTCCTAGACATGGCTTCTATTGCGCAAATAGGAAATGTAAACCTAAGCATGATTTCTGCCCTTTGATATTTATAACATGTGCAACTACCCTTTCCCTTTTCCACTATCCATCCCCAATATTTGTTTACAATAAGTTATTACAGAACAATGTTGCATGAATTACATAAGTGAATAAGAAAATTAAGAAGTTATACTATAGGGAGCCTACCAATAGGCCCAAATCTCCAGAACTCCCAATGCCAAGTGGTATTTCACAGCCTTTCACATAATCCGGGTGTGTCAGAGTTCCCTAAGGATCTCAGATGATCCCGGGCAGTGCTCACACCCAGATTTCACAGCCAAGACGGAGTAAGTGCAGTGTGGAAGAGACAACTCTTGTGTGTCAAAGTTCAGAGGGAGCTCAAGGGTCCCTAAGCAATGCTCACACAAAAGGGGCAGAACCTATTATTTAAGAGTATAGTGGAAGTGCTCATAGTTTAAAGGAATCTAAGAGAATAGTTTTAAAACAAGTTTTTGAATAGTTTTGGAAAAGGATAAGTAGGAAGCAGTTCAGAAAGATTACTTGAAACAGTTTTGTAAAAAAAAAACAGGAGAAAGTAATCTCAATAAGACAGCCTAGAAGACGAGAGGAGAAACTAAACATATTCATCACCATACAAAGAACCAAGTTAGGTTCAGCATCCAAGTTCTCACACAAGGATAGCAGGGGTTGGGAACACATAGATTACCTGATGGCCAGCATGTAGTAAATAGCATACAGTTAAGGATCCTTAAAGATTCAGGGGATTAGGGACACAGTAAAGCATAGGGGTACAGGACAAGATCAAATACAGGAAGGTCTACCAAACTAATGTACCAAACATGAACAGAAAGGTTTAAACTAAGGCAGGATATCAAACGAGATAAACTAGACATAACATGAAGTCATAATTACATGTTGGCAATCAAAAGAACAAGTAAAGCATAGATAAGAAACTTCAGGGATCATAACAGTAATGGAAACATGTTGTTTTGAGGACTGAAAATATAAACTAGGACATACCAGTATGATGAAGAAAGCAGTAACACAAACAGGCAGTAGGAGATACACAATAGTCAGCCTTGGCTTGCAGCCGGCTAACTTAGAATAGTAGCAAGTAGCACAGAAAAGAGAATAGGAGAGAGCAAGTTGAGTTGTGAAAGAGAGTGCACTGATTAGTCTATGTCTGTCTCCGTCTGTGTACTGAATGAATAGAGTATATTTATAGTTTGAAAGCTTGATGAAAAACCAGTGATTGTGGAACTGAATATCAATCAGTACCCAATTAGTATATGTATCCCTATATTCAAGGGAGTGATTCACACGGTGAGCATTAAATAAGGAAAGGACCATATATAGCTTAGAGGAATATAAGAACAGTGTAAGTACAACAGGCAATTAGGTATCCCTTAATTGAAGGGGTTAAACTCAAATGGCTAGTAGGTAAAATAACAATTAAGGAACGTTCTTATGCCTGTGACATATAAGGAAACAATTTCACCCCAATTCAAGTATAAAATTGAGACTAGGTTCAGAAGATATCACTTAAGGAAATAGTAATCAATTAACAGTTAATCAATTATGTAACAAGGTAAGAAAAATATAGTCGGAAGTCAGTAAGAACATCTCATAAAAAATCAGTAAGGCTTTTCAAATCTCCAGGAATCAGGGGTGCAAACAAGGTAAAGTTGCAAAGAGTTAGGGATTCGAACAGGAACAAAATCAGTTAGGCAAATAATAAGCAAGCAAAAGTATAGCAAGGTAAAGAATCACATAGAATCAGAGATTCGAGGCTAGCACACATTTAAACAAATAGTGGGAATCCGAGAGTTGAAACCCTAGTGACTATGGTAGCAAAATCACACAGGTTTAGACACAAAGCAGTAACATTGAACATGATATAAGCAAAGAGAACATAGTCAGGAACCCTAATAAGCAAAAACAGGTTAAAATCACAGAAAGCTTAAACATTTATGAGAAATAAGAGTTCATGTATTTAAACAAACATATCGGTTAAAGACAAACGTAGAATTAGGGAAAAACCTAGGGTTTTCAACATTGTAAGTCAAAAATGAAAAGAGAACTCCGAGTACATCATTGAATCATAGAATGATATTAAAACAGAAGCAAAATCATTTTTTTAAGAGGGGTTATGAAACCCTAATTTTGAGATGAAAGATCGCTTAGAATAGGAAGGTTTTCGAAGAAAACATGTAAAAAGCTTCATGATATACACAGATCTAAGACAGATCTAAAAGAAATCATAAAATACCAGGAGTTTGGGTTTCCGAGAGCCCAGATAAACAAGAAAAGCCTTAAAGATGTCGTCGGCGTTAGCCAAAAAAGTCATGGCTCTTACTCAGACGGCCGGAGGAGGCCGGAAGATGGCATGAAGGACCATGGGTAGGAGTTGAACCGCTCCAGGTTCACCTGAGGGCCCTAGGGTGTCATTATACCGGTGTAAGGTGAAGCAGTAACCAGGAGATGATGGGAGACCATAGTTTCCGGCGAGGGAACTAGCCGGATAAGACGAACAAGCTTCATTGGAGGAGGGAGGCAAGGGAAGGTTCTAGAGAGAACCAAAGAGAGATATAGAGAGAATGAGAGACCGAGAAAATGAGAGGTCGGAGGGGGGTAGGTCTTAGTTAATTATGGAAGGTGGAATCCGGGCCGTTGATCTAATTTGATCAGTGGCTCAGATAGATCCGGGGTTGGGCGGGGTATGGAATTGATTTGGGCTGGGTATGGAATTGGGTTGTTAAAAATCTGATGGGTTGGGTTAGAATTAGGCTAGCATTTAAATAAATATGGCTAATTGTTAAATACCCATTAAAATTAGATAAATAATTAACAAGAATAGGTAATAATTGTATAAAAATGAAATTAATGTTGCATAAATGAAAATTAAGGTAATAAGCTAATATAAAACTATAAAAATGATTAATTATCGAATTAAAATAGCATGAATGCGCAATTAGGCCGTAGTTGTAAATTTGTATAATTATAGTTAAATAGTGCCTAATTGGTTAATTTGTGAAATAATTAAATCCTGATAGAATTAAATAGGATTACAAATGATACATTGAGCTGGGAAACATTTTTGGAATTATTTATAACATAATTTACGAATAATTATTGACTACAAAAATACTTAAATAAATAGAAAATGAGTTGATGAAAAATACGAAAAATTGTGGAAAAATACCACTCACATTAAAAGTGATCTTAAAAGTAATATGTATGTTTGAAAATAGTTTTGAGAAAAATTGGGTATCAACAGCTGCCCCTCTTTACCCAGGAAGGATGAAAGAGTTGTCGGGTAAAGATATGATGGCCAGTTTTGACCGAGTAGAAATAGTTCGAAAGACTGAGGCCGCACCTTGGTTTCTTAGATGCCTACTTATCCCTGGTTTTACAGGAATCAGGTCGTATGTAGTTCAGGAGTCATCGGTGAAGTGCACCGATGAGGTTTTGCAAGAACGGACGCAAAGTGCGAGGTAGGGTGAACAAATGGCTTACGGAGTTGTTAGGGGAACTGGAGCGGAACCGCTCCTGCCTGGATGGCTATCGCTAGCCGGATTATCTGCAAATGAATAACAAGCATAGATTGTGCGTAATTTAAACATGATGCAAATTCCCATTGGACTATGAATGTTGTCTTTTGGACGGTTAAGGATGACGTCTTTAGACCATGATGTCCTGGACCATGAATTGCTTGATGCAGGATTCGCAGGCCATGAAATGATGTTCTCGGGCCATGAAAATGGTGCCTCCGAGCCATGATTCCCTTGAATAATGATATGCAAACTGATAAAAGAGATCATCGGGCCATGACATGGTGCGGGCCATGAAGATGGTGCCTCCGAACGATGACGGCTTTGGATAGGTTGGCGATATTTCAGCCCATGAAGATGCAATAGTATGATGCTAACAAGACAGAGCTTAGTCTTTCGAATTAAAGGGGAAAAGCTTAGCACGAAAGGAAGCGGAGTAAATAATGATAGAGACAGTAGTTGCTTTGAAAGGTAAATGGAGGCAGCGTTTAGCCTTGGAAGGCAGAAAGGTAGCCTTATGCAGGAAACAAAATATAGACGGAGACAGAGCTTAGTCTCGGAAGGCAGAATGGTAGCCTTATGCAAAATGCGAATGGAGGTAGATATTAACCTCGGAAGGCAGGAGGTAGCCTTATGCAAGTTGGAAGGCAGAATAGTAGCCTTATGCAAGAAATAAAATGCAGATGGAGACAGAGCTTAGTCTCGGAAGGCAGAATGGTAGCCTTATGCAATGTGAATGCAGATGGAGGTAGCATTTAACCTCGGAAGGCAGAATGGTAGGCTTATGCAATGTAAATGCAGATGGAGACAGAGCTTAGTCTCGGGAGGCGGAAAGGTAGCCTTATGCAATGTGAATGCAGATGGAGGTAGCGTTTAACCTCGGAAGGCAGAATGGTAGCCTTATGCAATGCAGATGGAGACAGAGCTTAGTCTCGGAAGGCAGAAAGGTAGCCTTATGGAATGTGAATGCAGATGGAGGTAGCGTTTAACCTCGGAAGGCAGAATGGTAGCCTTATGCAATGTGAATGCAGGTGGAAACAGAGCTTAGTCTCGGAAGGCAGAAAGGTAGCCTTATGCAATGCAGATGGAGACAATGTTTAGTCTCGGAAGGCAGAATGGTAGCCTTATGCAATGTGAATGCAGATGGAGGTAGCGTTTAACCTCGGAAGGCATAATGGTAGCCTTATGCAATGCAGATGGAGACAGTGTTTAGTCTCGGAAGGCAGAAAGGTAGCCTTATGCAAGAAATAAAATGCAGGTAGGAGTTCTTAGCTGATGATAACTTGCGGCGATATGATTGTTGTGAGTATTGCGATAATGAAGCGTCGTTTGTGCGGATAATAAATGTTGACATGTGCATTGAGTTTGAGAAGCGTGTCTTTGAGCAATATATGTCCTTTAGGCGGATAGTATGTTTCGGGCTTTTGCGATCTTTGTGGCTGCATCCAAAGAAAAATCGTGAGTTTTGTAAGGGGGAAGGTCAGTTCGCATTCTCGCTGGCTTCACTTGACTCGTTCGCTTGATCATGATGATATTGTTTGTATCATTGGGGCAGCGTTTGCTAAACAAGCTGTTTCAAAAATAAATATGCATGATTTTGTAAAAATATAATATACACATATAATCTAAAATAGTTTTAGATGAACCGACGACGTGACACGGTTCGAGACATTGCAACCTCTCCTGCTACGGAATTTTGAGGGTCCTCCTCAAAATTCTGCCCCAGTTTGGTGGGTGGATACCTCTGACTATTGCTCGTGCGGCGCTCGGTTGAACTTGCTTCAGAATTTTGAGGGTCCTCCACAAAATTCTGCCCCAGTTTCTAATTATGGGGGAAATGAGATTTTTATTGAATTGTGACCAAACCCATAGGGCTGCCTACGTATCCCCTCTTAAACGGGAATCAGGTCAGGCATAGTTCAATTACATTGTTTGACAAAAGCATAAAGAGTTACACATAGTAGCGTTTGACTGCATCTGAATTGATTGGTTTTGGCCAAACTTCTCCATCCATTTCTGCGAGTACAAGTTCTCCTCCTGTCAGCACTTTGTGAACCATGTACGGGCCTTACCAGTTGGGAAAAAATTTCCCTTTGGCTTCATCTTGATGTGGAAAGATTTTCTTTAGCACCAGCTGCCCTGGTGTGAATCGTCTCGGCTTGACTTTCTTGTTGAAGGCTCTGGTCATTATGTTCTGATATAGCTGACCATGACAAACCGCATTCATTCTCTTTCCGTCTATGAGAGCTAGTTGCTCATAGCGGTTCCTTACCCATTTTGCGTCGCTGAGCTCGGCTTCTTGTATAATTCTCAGAGATGGAATTTCGACTTCAGCAGGAACATCCTCTGCACCGTAGACCAGCAGATAGGGAGTTTCCCCGGTTGATGTGAGGATCGTGGTGCGGTATCCCAACAAGGCAAATGATAACTTCTCGTGCCACTACTTGTGCTTTTCTATCATCTTTCTCAATATCTTCTTGATGTTTTTGTTAGCGGCCTCTACAGCTCCATTCATCTGAGGTCTGTATGCTGTGGAGTTCTTGTGTTTGATCTTGAATGTTTCACACATAGATTTCATTAAGTCACTGTTGAGATTGGATCCATTATCAGTGATGATGGACTCTGGAACTCCGAATCGACAAACAATGCGATCGCGGACAAAATCGGCCACAACTTTCTTAGTAACTGCTTTGTAGGAGGCTGCTTCGACCCATTTAGTAAAGTAATCAATGGCAACCAGAATGAACTTGTGTCTGTTGGAGGCGGCAGGCTCGATTGGTCAAATGACATTCATGCCCCAGGCGGCGAACGTCCGTGGTGAACTTGTTGCATTAAGCTCACTCGGAGGTACCTTTATCATATCCCCATGTATCTGACAGCGGTGGCATTTTTGGATGTACTGGATGCAGTCTGTTTCCATGGTCATCCAGAAGTAACCAGCTCGGAGTATCTTCTTTGCTAATACAAACTCGTTCATGTGTGGGCCGCAAGTCCCAGCGTGAATTTCTTCCAGTAGATTTGATGCTTCTTTTGCGTCGACACACCTTAATAACCCCAAAATCGGGAGTCCTCCTATACAGGATTCCTCCGCTGTGAAAGAAATTGTTAGACAATCTTTGAAGTGTGCATTTCTTAGTGGCATTTTCAAGCTCTGGGTATTCTCCCTTTGCCAAATATTCCTTGATATCATGGAACCAAGGATTTCCGGCTGCTTCTTCTTCGACGTGGGCACAGTAGGCTGGCTGACTGTGGATCTTCACCGGAATAGGGTCAATGAAATTTTTGTCCGGATGTTGGATCATGGAGGACAAAGTAGCCAATGCATCAGCGAACTCGTTTTGGATTCTGGGGACATGCCGGAATTCTATCCTTGTGAACCTCTTTCTCAACTCCTAAACATGATGCAGATAGGGTAGTATCTTGGAATTCTTGGTTTCCCATTCTCCTTGTACTTGATGTACCAATAAGTCTGAGTCACCAATCACTAACAGCTCTTGGACGTTCATGTCAATGGCCATGTTGAGCCCTAAGATGCAGGCCTCATATTCAGCCATGTTGTTAGTATAGGAAAATCTGAGTTTGGCGAATACTAGATAGTGCTGACCAGTTTCTGATACTAGGACTGCTCCAATGCCAACTCCTTTGAAGTTTGCTGCTCCATCAAATAACATCCTCCAACCGTCATAGGATTCTGCAATGTCTTCTCCTACGAATGACACCTCTTCATCAGGAAAATACGTTTTCAGGGGCTTGTATACTCCGTTCACATGATTCTCAGCGAGATGGCCTGCCAATGCATGTCCCTTGACTGCCTTTTGAGTCACGTAGATAATGTCGAACTCGCTCAGCAGGATTTGCCACTTGGCTAGCTTGCCAGTGGGCATAGGCTTTTGAAAGATGTACTTCAGTGGATCCATCCTTGATATGGGATATGTCGTGTAGGCACAGAAGTAGTGCATCAACTTCTGCGCGACCCAAGTCAAAGCGCAGCAAGTGCGTTCCAATAAAGAATATCGGGCCTCATACGGAGTGAACTTCTTGCTGAGATAGTAAATGGCTTGCTCTTTTCTCCCTGTTTCATCATGTTGCCCAAGAACGCAACCGAAAGCCCCATCTAGTACAGCAAGATAGAGTAACAGAGGTCTTCCTGACTCAAGTGGTACCAAGACCGGCGGTGGTGACAAATACTCTTTGATTCTGTCGAAAGCTTTTTGACAATCCTCGGTCCACTTAGTTGCGGTGTCCTTCTTCAACATCTTGAAGATCGGATCGCAGATGACTGTAGACTGTGCTATGAATCGGCTGATGTAATTAAGCCTCCCCAAGAAACTCATAACATCTTTCTTGTTCCTTGGCGATGGTAGTTCCTGAATGGCTTTGACCTTTGACGGATCCAATTCTATTCCCCGGCGGCTTACAATGAATCCCAGCAACTTCCCAACAGGAACCCCGAATGCACACTTTGCGGGGTTCAGCTTCAGATTGTATTTTCTCAACCTATTAAAGAACTTCCTCAAATACTCCATGTGGTCAGCAACTTTCTTTGATTTGATAATGACGTCATCCACATACACTTCGATCTCCTTATGAATCATGTTGTGGAATATGGTGGTCATAGATCTCATGTAGGTGGCCACTGCATTCTTTAGGCTGAACGACATCATCCTGTAATAGTACACTCCCCATGGTGTAATGAACACTGTTTTCTCAGCATCTTCCTCATCCATCCAAATCTGATGATAGCCGGCGAAGCAATCCACGAATGATTGTAGTTCATGCTTGGAACAATTGTCAATTAGAATGTGTATATTTTGCAAGGGGAAGTCATCTTTCAGACTGGCCCGGTTGAGCTCCCGGTAGTCGACACAGACTCTGACCTTCCCGTCTTTCTTCGGTACAAGTACAATGTTGGCTAACCATGTCGGGTACTCAACTACCCGGAGAACTTTGGCGTTGATCTGCTTGGTAACTTTTTCTTTGATTTTCAAACTCATGTCAGGCTTGAGCTTTCTGAGCTTTTGCTTTACCGGTGGACACGTTGGATTGGTCGGCAATTTGTGAGCCACAATAGACGTACTTAGACCGGTCATGTCATCATATGACCAGGCGAATATGTCTTCATACTCCTTTAGGAATTCGGTGTATTCTTTCTTCTCTGACAGTGATAAATAAATGCTGATGCGTGTTTCCTTGACGTTCTCTGAATCTCCCAGATTGATAACCTCAGTCTCGTCCAGGTTGTACTTAGGTCTGTTTTCAAAGTTAACGATTCCATCGGGTATGTCGTCTTCATCTGAATCAATGTCCGTTTGTTGCGTTGTCTTATTGCATGTCACAGTCATCGGTTCATCAAGACAAGTAATAGTAATTCTGTATAGATAAAGTAGTGAGAGAAAATAGTAACAATAAATATTAGATTCATAAAAGAAATTAGAAAATGCTTTGATAAATTGAATAACTGTTTTGAACATTAAAGATCATATTGCAGGAGTTGAAAATGCAGAAAAGGGAAAATCATTTAGTAAATAAAACAGTAAGTAATGCTTGTTTTTAGCCTTGCTACCCCGAGGCTCGTCGGGCTTTGATCGTCCTGATAGACCAGTTCTTGAGAGATGTCCCCTTGCCTACAGCCTGTATGGAAGGGCCTTCTTCCCCCTCCTCCCCGAGAACAACACAACAATCCATATCATCGTCCTCCAGGAACAAACTCATCATTGCTGCAAGTGCTTCTTCCTCATCTGATCCATAGATAATGCCGGACTGCTTGAAGGTCTGCTCTAGATGAGGTATTGGCTGCTCCAGAGGGTAGTAAGGACCGCGCCACGGTGGTGACCAGTCGTTGAATTCTTCCCAGGTGTATTCGTACCCCAGACCGAAAGTAGTACCATGTTTCTTGAGCTTTATGGGCTTTGTGATCCCTTGGAGGTTCTTACCGAGCCCTTTGCCTGGCTCATACCCTTTCCAGTTCAGGATGCTCTCGATCTTGCTATCACATCACTTGTCCTTGTCGATAACGTTGACTCGTTCAATGTGGTGATAAGTTCCTCTGCCTAGCTTTCTTCTTCCTTCAATTACCGGGATGGTCTGGCGACCATAAATATGGTTTCTACCGTCGCCATGAATAATCACCTCTTGGTGGTTCCATTCGAATTTTACCGCCTCATGTAGTGTCGATGCCACGGCCCCAGCAGCATGGATCCAGGGTTGCCCTAAGCAGATTGTAAGATGTCGGGACGTCTATCACTTGGAAGTCCACTTCGAACCAAGTTGGCCCCATATGTAGACATAGACTAATCTCCCCAATAGTAGACCTTTGAGAACCGTCGAAGGCTTTCACATTGATTGCTCCGTCCTTTATCTCATGCAACCCTTTACCCAATTTCTTAAGTGTTATCAATGGGCAAATGTTGAGACTGGATCCCCCATCGATGAAGATCCTTGTGATGAAATGATCTTCGCATTGCACGGTGATGTGCAATGCTTTGTTATGCCCCAATCCCTCAGGTGGTAACTCATCTTCATGGAAGGTGATCTTATGACTCTCCAACACCTGGCCCACCATATTGGCCATTTCCCCGCTAGTGATGTTGTTTGGCACATATGCTTCGTTTAGTACCCTCAACAGGGCATTCCTGTGTGCTTCGGAGTTCTGCAGCAAAGAGAGGATGTATTTTGTGCTGGTGTCTTGTTCAGTTGGTCGATGACCGAATACTCCTTAGCCTGTATTTTCCTCCAAAGGTCATATGAACTTGTTTCAATGAGGGGAGGTCGGTTGGAAGCTTGCTTGCTTGATTCGGCTAGATGCTCAGGGATATAGACCCTACCAGTTCTTGTCATACCCTGTGCTGCGACAGCTTCCTCAGACCTGCTTTTGCCTTTCCTTCTCGCCTCGGTTGTATAGTCCCAAGGGATATCATTTGAGTAGAAAGGTGGTGTGGTTGACATTGCTACCGGAATCGGTGCGGCCATCCTTACTTCAACTGGAACGTGTGTTCGGGGTGGCAGGACTGCAACCTTGAACGGTGCTGGTGTGTTTGCTAGAGATACAAACTCAACCTCAATCGGTAATGGTGCCTTTGCCGGCGATGCTGCTTCAAAATCCAGTGGGATAGACATATTCACCTCAGCGTCCTCAGATGGTTGAATCTGGACTATGATCGTCTTGAGAGTGACTGCAGGTTTCTTTAGGTCATCGCCTTCTACGATTAACCCGATTGATCCCTCGGGATCCCAATCATCTTCTATCTCGATCATATGGATACCTGATGCGCTCAAATTACACTTTTAAAATAGTGTAAAGCGGTCGAAGTCAAATATAATAACCCAACAAGGTTGGGGTTCGTGTGCAAATATTACTTTGTCAGTGTGGTTCTTAACTCAAATCGAAATTCTATTCCATTAGTGAACCAGAAAATGGGGATTGATAGTTTACTATTTTAAAGAAAGAGTAGTGACAAGAGAAATTAATTTAGGATGTAATTAATATGGGTAACATAACCAAGGTTGTGTCCCCTCTCATGAAGTGTAATGCAAGTGGGTATTAATATGATATATTTCTAACAGGAAGTTCTTGATATGCAAATGATTCTTATGATAACTATCCTAGATTTTCCAATACTAAGATGGTATTTCCTCTTTATGATTTTT
>ML274541.1:0-10922 GCA_005239495.1 Nicotiana undulata | reverse complement strand
ATTTCACCCTCAGACTGATGGCCAGTCAGAGCGTACAGTTCAGATTTTGGAGGATATGCTCAGTGCTTGCGTGATTGACTTCGGGGGTCAGTGGGACCAGTTCTTGCCTTTAGTGGAGTTTGCATACAACAATAGTTATCAGTCTAGCTTTGAGATGGCTCCATTTGAAGCTTTATATGGTCGGAGATGTCGTTCTCTGATTGGGTGGTTTGAGCCTTGTGAGGCCAAGTTATACGGTACAAATCTGGTCAGAGATGCCTTGGAAAAGGTGAATATTATTCAGGATAGGCTTCGCACAGCACAGTCTAGGCAGAAGAGCTACGCAGATCAGCGGGCACGTGATGTATCATTCATGGAGGGAGATAAGGTTATGTTGAAGGTTTCGCCGATGAAGGGCATTATGAGATTCGGAAAGAGGGGCAAGCTGAGCCCTAGGTTTATAGGTCCTTTCGAGGTGTTGAAGCGGGTTGGAGAGGTTTCTTATGAGCTTGCTTTGCCTCCAGCCTTATCAGGAGTTCACCCAGTTTTTCATGTTTCCATGCTCCGGAAGTATCATGCCAACTTCTCGCACGTGGTTGATTACAGCACTATTCAGTTAGATGGGAAGTTGGGCTACGAGGAGGAGCCATTTGCCATTATTGATAGGCAGGACCTCCAGTTGAGGTCTAAGGCAGTTTCTGCGGTTAAGGTCCAGTGGAGGGGCCAACCAGTTGAGGAGGTGACTTGGGAGTCCGAGCAGGACATGCGGAGCAGATATCCACAGCTATTCAGCACTTCAGGTACGATTCTAGACCCGTTCGAGGACTAACGTTTGTTTAAGAGAGGGAGAATGTAACGACCCAGCCGGTCGTTTTGCGTATTAGGATCCCGTTTCCCTGAATGAAACATTCCTTAGCGGCTATTCGTGCTTTATGACTCGCGCGAGCGAGTGGTTCGGGATTTGGGAATGAATTGGATGGTTTAGGAACACTTGGTTCCTTAAGGCTGGCCTATTTGGCCAAGTTTGACTTCGGTCAACATTTTGAGCAAACGACCTCAAAATCGAGTTCTGACAGCTCCAGTAGCTTCGTATAATGATTTCGGACTTGGGCGTATGTTCGGCTCGGGTTTCTGATGACCCGGAAGCATTTCGGCGCTCGAACTGGAAATCAGGATTTCCTTATCTTTGAAATTTGGGTTTGGACGTGAATTTATGCTATCGAGGTCCGAATGGAATTCTAGGAGGGGGAATAGTTCCGTATAGTCATTTATGACATGCTTGTAAAATTTGAGGTCATTCCGAGTAGTATAGACCCGTTCGGCGCAATGTAATGAATTCTAGAATTTCAAAGTTCTTAAGTTTTATTAATTTGGTTTTGGGGTTGAATTTTGAGTTCCGTTGTTGTGTTTCATGTTTCGGAAGTTCGAGCGAGTCTGTATCATGAATACAGACTTGACGGTGCTTTTGGACGGGGTCCCGGGGGGCTCGGGGGTGTTTTAGACCTCCGGGAGCTAAGTTAGAAAAAACAAAAAATTTCTGTTCGGTTTCCTTCTCTGCGGTTGCAGAAGCAGGGATGCGATGCAGAGAAGTATTTATGCTAGGCCATCCAATGTTCTCTGCGATCGCAGGCATCCCTCCGCGATCGCATATGGTCCCTTCCCTAACCCTCTGCGGTCGCAGATTCATCCATGCGATCGCACAAGTCACCTACCCCCACTACTGCCTGTTCCTCTCTGCGGTCGCAGACCTCACTCCTGCGATCGCATAAGCCTACCTCCCCACCCTCCGCGATCGCAGGCCCCATCTATGCGATCGCATAATGCTTCTCGAGGTCCAGGTTCATTTGTTCTCCGCGATCGCAGGCCTGATGCCGCGATCGCAGTGAAGGTTTTCCTGGACAGTATTTAAATGCCCAATTACAGGCTTTCTTCCTCATTTCCAATTTCCAAACTCCATTGAAGCATCTTACAGCTGAGGAAAGGTTGTCCAAAGCCACCATCATCTAAGGTGAGTGACTTCTTCTCTAAATTATCAGTTATTGTATATTCAGTAGTTGCCCGTGGCACTCGTGACACTAGTTCCTGGCACACACACGCAGTTATTATTTTAGTTTTTGCCGTGCATATGTTATGCGACGTGCCTATCGGTTGATTTTTGCACCTGTGGTTCTATCTCGTATCATTTATCATTATTGTGTTTCATACATTTAAAATTGGTAGTTATTAAATTGTTAACCAAAAGGGGGAAAGGTAACACCTAGTGTATTTCATATTGGCTTGCCTAACCCCGCTGTTGGGCGCCATCGCGACCTGAATTAGGATTCGGGTCGTGACAGTCTGTTTGTCATAATTTAATAACACTGTAATTACAAGTGTACTGTTTGGTTGCATAAGTGTAATTACACAATTAGATTAAATTTTAAATATATAGTTAATTATCAAAAATTAAAAATTAAGATTTAACAAATATGTGCTTTTATAAATGATAGTATTAAACTAAACACATATTATTTCTTGAAAATAAATTAATTATTAATCATATATTTGTAACTAATATTGTAAAAAATCGATATACATATTTATGATATTTTACTTTAATTAATTATAAAAATTAAAAGTATATATTTTGTAATATCATCATGGATTTCATGCTTGATAAAAATATTAATATTTACAAATATACCATAACATTATTCAAATATTTTATGAGAAAATAATCTACCAATTTGAATCGAAAAATGAATGGCATGCCATATGAATTAATAAGTCAGCATTATTAAAGCAAATAAAATGTAACCGAAACTAACATAAATTCAAAATTCAAAAAATAAATAACATAATATTCTTATTTAAAATTACAACATAAAAATTAACAAATGATAAGAAACAGTGGGCGATTGGGCGATTTTGCGAAGACTGTAAGCGACTGCTATCGCGAGCCTTCCCATGGCCTCGCCGGCCGGTGGCCAGCCTCTTCCCATGGTTGGTCAGCCTTCTCACAAGCCCACAATACCCAGCAATCCAAATCCAAACACATCCCAGCCAATAGATTTCTCGAACCTACTTAAACCTAGTTCATTAAATGCGAACATGCATGTAAACCCTACTTCCAAAATTGTTACTCCTATTCTTATCAAACTAGTCAAGTTTCTGCTTCTTTTTTTATATATATATAACTTCCCATATGATGGGGGTGTTGTATTACTTCAAAACAATTGTCAATGATACAACACAAGGGTTAAGATTATCCTTTCAAAACACAGAAGTGGCAAGGTGATGACAAAAAATAGTTCACCTGCCACAATAATAGACCTAGCTAACAAAAAAATTGGCTTTGTCATATTTAGCTCTAATACTTGAAATTTGGCTTTTATCCAGGTGGAAAGGGCCTTTGGCCTCTCTAGGAAGTTGCTTCCCGGAGAAGAATATAGCTCCAACCTGTGCTTTTGATGCCATCTTTGCTAAAGTGTCCGCTAGATGATTAGCTTCTCTGTAGCAATGGGCAACATCTATACTAGCTGCACACCTATGAAGGTCAATTTTTCTGTGATCATGGCCAAATTGTAATTGCTTTCTGACTCCTCTTTTAACAAATCAGCCAGAATTAAGGAGTCTGATTCTAAAGTGAAATCTGTATATCCATTTTCTATACACCATGAAATACCAAAGAGAGCTGCATTAGCTTCTGCAACATTATGATTGTTGCATTTGTATGGGACAGAAAATGCCATGATCAAATCGCCGCTATCATTCCTTAAGGCACCTCCCAGGCCTACATTTCCATCAGTGCTTTTGAAACTCCCATCCGTGTTAAGCTTAAGCCTACCCGCTATTAGTTTTTTCCAGTGCACGACCTTAATACTTTGTTTGGGGTGTAGCCTTATCAATGTGTCACAAAAACTGTTTCATGGCATTGGAAGATCACATTTTGGATATGCTTTGAGAAGAGCAACCTTCACAACCCAACATATATCTTGTTGTAGTTTATAGAGGTTGAATTTTTTCTGTTCGCCATACCTGCAAGCACAATATTCTTTTCACAGCATCCAACATATAGTAATGGGGTAATCTTTAAAACCAACTTATGAATTTCATTTACAGATCTAACATTCCACCAATTATTTAAGATATTTCTAATGTGTTGGGGATGATACTTAATACCAAGATGATGTCCAAATAGTTTCCAGGCATAACTGGCTGCTTGTCCTTCAACAAAAACATGTTGCATATTTTCATATACAGGATTCTCACAGCAGTTACACCTAGAAATAATTTGTCTCCCAAACGTCGAAATAACTTCATCAAAGGGGAGCTTACCATTCCAAAGCCTCCACACCAAAAAAGACATGTTAAAAGGAATATTAGGATTCCATATCTTACCTATGAGATATGGAAGTTTCTGCTTGGAGCACCATTCATTGAGTGCATAGAATCATAGGTGAATCGAATGAACATAATTGAAGGACTCAAATACACTGTCATTGGTAAGTTTTCTTATGGATGGCCTGAGCTTCATGAATTAAGTAGAATAATTCCATCTCAATATGGAATAAAAGGTGAATGTAATGTTGGATTTCTAAGGGATAGACATGTGTTTATTAGACTAACTTTATTTGAGGACTTTGTGAATTCAACGTCCAAGAGTTCATATTACTTGAAGGCTAAGGATGGTTACCAATACCAAATATGACCACTTATATATGATTCTAAGTCCAAAGCTTCTGAGGAAACTCCTTTGGCTCTGCATGGATCTCTTTCCCAAATTATTTGCCAACATATTTTGCGAAGGAATGACTTTTATCCTTACCTTCAACAGTTGGAAAACATATGCATATAGATATAGAAATCATCAACAAGACAAGGCAAAGTTGTGCAAGGGTGAAAGTTCAAGTGGATCTTCTTGCAGATTTACCTAAGAAGGTGAGGATGGATATCGAGAATGAGACAACTGGAGAAATTAGAACTGAGTGGGTGAAGATTCAATATGATTACATTACTAAGTATTGCAAGTACACAATGAAGATGAATGTAGGAGGCTACACCCTGAACGTATTCTAGTTGTGGAAGAGCAAGGTTAAATTCAAGAGGAGGATCATGTTGAAGGTTAATTACAAAAAACAGGTGCAATTGAACAACATTAAACCACTAATAAGGATGCTAACTAGTTGCAAAGTAGTTGGTTATCCAGATGGAAATGGACAGAGGTAAAAGATAATACACCAAAGAAGAACAATGATGGAAGGATGAAGAGAAGAAGGGTAGTGAGGTTACTGGGAAGGAAGCTGTGAAAGTGGAGTCTAAGGTTCTAGTTCAAACTACTAATAAGTTTGCACTATTGGAGGCAGATGATATTGAGGAATCCATACGGGTGAAAAAGGAAGCAGTGTTGCAGGTGTTAAGCAATGAGAAAGCTGATGCAGACAAGGAGAGAAAGTCAAATCCTATTACTACTAGGACAACTAGTCCAAGGAAGGATGATATTCAAAGTGCGGCTAAAGACAAGACTCATAATCCCAGTGATACAGGGATTGAGGAGGATAATAAGGACTCGACCATTGAATGAGTGCATACGAAATTTGGTACAAGCAAAGAATATTGAGGCAACTCAATGTTATTGTCAATCACTCATGCCAAGAAATTCCCTCACAAACTTTTGATGAGTCTGCCAAAGTGAATGCAGCTGAAAATGAAGTAACAACTGGATATCCTTTATGGAGTGATGAAGTTGAGAATATGGAGAAAAATAATAAAGCAAACATTACACAAAGTGGAGGAATGTAGGGCCAAACAGTTGATTAATTTTCTACAGCTACATTAAACACTAGTTTACTTAAAACTAAGGCTGAGCTTTCTTAAGGAGTTAACAATCAGCGGTGTAATATACCAGATGAGGGTGCTAAAGGATCTCATAAACAAGCGGAGACCACTGAGGATCAATGGTTGGAGCTTCAGACAAGAAGAAATCCATTAGAACAGTGAACCCTAGAGGTTCTATTCAGGTTTTTGAGGATGTTGAAGGTGCTCCGACGGATGTTTCAAGTGGTGATCAAGTTGATAATGTTAGTACAAAGGTACTAGGGGATACAATGAAGTCTTCTCATCAAACAGTTGAAGGCAAGGTAATGGATACCAATGGAACAGAAATTCCTGCTACTCCTGCTACAGTAAACCCTAGCTTGGGTGATGTTTATGATTTTCAATTCAAGAAAAGTCAGTTGGTGTAACGACCCGGCCGGTCGTTCTGTAGAATTTGTATTATAAATATTGTTATTGATGTGTTAGAGTTGGTAGGCTTGAAATCGGAATGGTTATAATGAGAAATTAGTCACGTATTCTTTAAAAATAGCCTTAAAGTTGGAAAAGTCAACTGAGAGTTGACTTATTGGTAAATGACCTCGGGATGCAAATTTTATGGCTCGAATAGCTTCGTTAGGTGATTTGGGACTTAGGAGTGTGTTCCGAATAATTTTGTGATGTCCGGTGTAGAATTAGGCTTGAATTGGCGAAAGTTAGTTTTTGGTGATTTCCGATCGGAAGTGGAAAATAGGCTATCCGGGTCAGAATAGAATTCCGACAGTTGGAGCAGGTTCATAATATCATTTTGGACTTGTCTGAAAAATTTCAGGTCAATCGGAGTTGATTTGGATAGTTTTGGCATCGTTGGTGAATTTTAGAAATATCAAAGTTCTTAGGCTTGAATCCGATGTAAATTTGGTGTTTTGATGTTAGCTTTTGTGTTTTGAGAGTGCAACTAAGTTTGAATGATGTTATGGGATATGTTGGTAAGTTTGGTTGGGGTCCCGAGGGGCTCGGGATTGATTTCGGGTGGTTAACGGGCACTTTTGGACTTAGGAAAAATGCTGGTTTTCTGGTGTCAGTGCAGCAGGATATTGTTCATGGCGATCGCAAGGATAGGGTTGTGATCGCGTAGAGTAAGGTTCGAGGCAGGTCAGTTTGGTCTATGCGATCGCGTAAAGAGGTCCGCGATCGCAGAGTGCGGGCAGGCCGAGTTGTGCGGTCGCGTGAAGCATGTCTGCGATCGCGTTCGTTAAGGAACAGAAGCTCTGCGATCGCGTGGCTATGTTTTCGATCGCAGAGAGTGTTTTGGGGCAGATGGAAATTTGTTCTTCACAATCGCGAACTTGATTCCACGATCGCAGTGCATTAGTAACTGGGCAATATTTAACTAAACCCTCCGCGACTTAAACCTTATTTTTCACCATTGTTGTACGGAAAAGAGCTCTTCGGGGAGATTTTGAAGAGGAAAATCTTTGTTCTTCATAGAGGTAAATGTTTTGATTATTAAAACTCGATTATGGGTGATTATAGAACATAAAACCAGTGTAAATTCATGGAAATTCAGTAGAAATATTGGGTTTTAGGGCTTGAGATTATGAGACATTTAAGGGTCGATTTGAGGGGTCAAACGAACTCCGATTTTGGTGTTCTATATATGTACGAACTCGTGAGAGAACGAAGAACACTTTTGTATAAAAATTTCTGAGTTTAGGGACGCGGGCCCGGGGGTTGGGTTTTGACCGGTTTCGGATTTTTGAGCTAAATTTGATATCTTTCGAACGGAATTCGTTCCTTAAACACATATTGATGATAAAAATCTGAACTTGGTAGATTTGGAGTCTTCGGAGGTTGATTCGCGAGGAAAACGTGTCCTGGAATAGTTTCGGGCTAGTTTTGAGGTAAGTAATGTCTTTAAATCCTGTCTTGATGGTATGAAACCCCGGACTATGCACTCTATCACGGGTTTTAAAATAAAAAGGTTGGAACTTTGGAGATAGTTTCCGTAAATAGGCGACTATTGAGTTGCTAAACCGACTTTTAAGCCTATGCTTAATTAGTATTATTTTATCTTGATATGATTTGGGATGTTCGCCATGTTGGGGCCTAGTGCCGATCTGTTAACCCCTTGCGGGATGTGTTTACTATATTTTTCTCACTGGTATGTTATGATTTTTCACTCAGTCTTTTATGTGATATTGTTTTGACACTCAGAGTATTTTGATACTACTGCTTGAAAATGAAACACTATTTTTGGGTCGAGAACCCGGTATATTTATGGCATGAAGGGCAAATTGAGAGTGTCTAACTGAGTGAGTCTGCTGGCCTATATTGAGAGGATGTTATGATATGAGTGAGGCTGCTGGCCTATATTGAGATGATGTTATGATATGAGTGAAGTTGCTGGCCTACATTGTGAGGATGATATGATATGAGTGAGGTTGCGGGCCTATATTGTGTGTGATTTATGCCATGATGTGGCTTATTATAGCGCTTGGCCTGTAGAAGCCCTTCCGGAGTCTGTAACACACCCCTAGTGAGCGTCGGTACCGATTGAGTGATGCCTGATGGGCAGAGTGATTGAGTGATGCCTGATGGGCAGAGTGATTGTGAGGATGCCTGATAGGCAGAGTGATTGTGAGGTTGCCTGATGGGCAGAGTGATTGTGAGGTTGCCTGATGGGCAAAGTAATTGTGAGGTTGCCTGATGGGCAGAGTAATGGTGAGGTTGCCTGATGGGCTAATACTGAAAGATGTTGTGATGAGAAATGATTATGGCCCGAGGGGCAGTTTTATGAAGATTTTTACTGAGTTTTCAAATTATGAATTACTTCATTTTCAAACTGGCCTTTACTGAGAACTCTACTGAGATATACTGATATTACACANNTGTGCCTCTGTGCACAGATCCAGGTACTAGCTCGCAACAGTAGCTGACGCAGGTTCGATAGCAGCATTTCACAGGATTTCGAGGTAGCTGTCCAGCGTCCGCAGCTTCTCCATTTCCCTTCCTTATTTAGGTTTAACATTTGATTCAGAGACATATATTATAGTTTTAGCAGAGTTTAGATTTATTTATTATTAGATGCTCATGACCATTGACTCCAGTTCTTGGGAGGTTGTGTAGGCTAATATGGGAACGCTAAGACATTAATTTCATTATTTATGCTATGGTTGCATGCTTATTGTTAAATTGTGAACTGTTATAATTGAACAAAAGCATAGTAATGTGATGGTTGGCTAGCATAGTTCCATGATAGGCTCCATCACAGCCTGTTAGGATTTGGGTCGTGACAAGTTGGTATGAGAGCACTAGGTAACATAGGACTCAACGGTCATGAGCAGGTTTAGTAGAGTCTTACGGATCAGTACGGAGACGTCTATAATTATCTTCGAGAGGCTGCAGAACCCTTAGGAAAATTCCACATTCTTGAATTCTTATCGTGCGAATCCANGATCGGTACGGAGACGTCTGTACTTATCTTCGAGAGGCTGCAGAAACCCTTAGGAAAATTCCACATTCTTGAATTCTTATCGTGCGAATCCATTTATTCAGCCAAAAGCGTAACTCTTTGAATTCCTTTCATGTATTCGAATGCGCACGCGAGCGCTTGGTATCAGTTGTGTGTCATCGACTTGTGACTTCCATGGGTGAGATGTGATTTTTTAACATGTTAATAATGGGCCAATCAGAAGGACTTGAGGTCGGATTGTGTCTGTGGCTTGAGCGTTGAGATCTCATTTGGATGAGCACATGTGTTGGGGGACTTATATGTCCGTTTTTGCCCTTATCGATGGAACCTTGTGACTAGATGACTATATGGTGAGTGTGATCGGATAGTTAGATGTATTCAGGTTTTTTGACTGTGACCAAAATGAATTGGCGGGAGATGTGGCAAGAGCCATTGATTATTTGACTTCTGTATTGAGTTAGAATATGGCTTCGAGTTACGAGTATTGAAGGACCTCCCGTGTAGTTTAGTTTTGGAGTGAAGTTGGTTTTCCTGTTATGTTCTGAGTTCCTGTGATGTCTTTTGAGCTAACCAATGCTCCAGTAGCATTCATGTATTTGATTAGCGGTGTATTCAGGCAGTGATTGCACTTATTTGTTATTGTATTTATTGATGGAATTCTGTCATACTCTCGTAGCCAGGGATAGCATACTCGGCATTTGATGATGGTATTACCATGATATAGGGAGGAGAAGCTTTATGCGAAGTTCTCCAAGTGTGAATTTTTGGTTCAGTTTAGTAGCAGTCTTGGGACACATGGTGTCCAGTGAAGGTATCCATGTGGTCAGACGAGTGTGAGTTTCCCGAAGCTCAAGATTTTTTGACCACAGCTCCAGTGTTAGTATTGCCATCAGCTTCAGGTTCTTATACCGCTAAATAGGATGTCTTGGGGGTAGGCAGTGGTTGTGTTCTAATGTAGGAAGGAATAGTGATTGCGTGATAGCTATGATTTTCGGAAGTGTATAGGGAGATAACATTTTGAGATTAAGCAGGTAGGGGTATCTCCTGCGGGTTGTCTTGAGGTGTGTGACCCTTATGTTTATCTGTAGCAAGTTCTTTTCTACCAGTAGATGATGTATGTTGTAATTTGAGTTTAGCTCGCTTGTGGGAGTTGGCATGATCATTACAATGGTGAATGCGAGATTTGCATACGAGTTGAGGGTTAGATGGTTTGGGTCATATGAGCGTATGAAGGATTTAGTTGAATCCCACCACAGTATGGTGGCAGTGATAATGTGTGGGCATCGTGAGTTATTATTTGTCTTGATCTTTGGCTTTGAGCCAAGTGGGGGAGTCCGCTAATGATAAGTTGATTACACGATTATGTGTTGTATTCGTTTCGGTTCGAGGTATGTTGGTGAATCAGTTATGACCTGCAGAGGTGGAGTCTAAGAATAACTCGAGTGTTGGAAATTTCTTCGATACAAGTTATAATGTACTTTACGGATAGTGGAATTCATTGAATGATGGAGTTGTACTGGTAAGTGTAGAGCGTGCAATGTATGAGTGTGCTTGTTGCTTCAAAGGTGTGGATTACTTTCCTAGTATGTGGATTTTAAGCGGGGTCAGGTCATTCTGTTACTTGATCAGTTTAATGGAGAATTGCGCAGAGTGGGTGACTCTCGAGGATGGTTTG
>ML274539.1:0-72879 GCA_005239495.1 Nicotiana undulata | reverse complement strand
GGCTCCACAAATGGGTTTGGATGAATTTTAATTCAAAAGTCGATAATCCTATTAATTCTAGGTATACTAGATGTCGCTTTGATTCTATGTGTTCTTGTATATGTTTGGTTTATTAATGTTCACTATAAATCTGCACTTTAAGTAATTTAGATTATTTTCTCCTTTTTACGATTCTCTTACTTCTTAGCCTTTTTTCTGGACTTTGTTTGGTCGGGAATGATCTTTGCACGTTTGTTCTTGTTCAATATTGCTTTGGTCACCCTCACCTTCATCGAATTCAGTTGGTCTCATGAACCCCATCCCCTATCTTCCTAATCACTAATTGTAATTGTTAATGATAGTTGATCCATTAGGATGTTGTGATTGTGTTCGAAAATTCCTTGATTCTTAACTAATGAATATGGGCCAAGTATAGGTTAATCTTAGACCTTTAAGTTAAGGCAAATCTATTAATCAATCACATAAGTCCATCGATTAGTAATCATACTCAACCAAGAGTCAATCCAATTTAAGTGATAACCTTCAAAAGGGACTTTGTATTGGCTAAGCTAGTACTTTAGAGTAGATAACTAAGTCTTAATTTAAGGTAACTAATTAGGTCCAATTATTAAACTAATTACTTCGATTAACCTAACCTAAATCCTAAAAGTGATTCACTTAAGATCAAATAGGTTTAAAAATCAGCTTTATTAAGGTTAATTATTGAGTTAATCACCCATTTAAGCTAGCTAACTATAATTGCTAGATAAACACTATTTGAAATTGTTTAAACCCATTAATTTAACTAACTACTGATTTTAATTCAAATGTTAGTCAATCTGAGTAAAATAATCAAGCAATTAATCACCCTTAATTAACTTAGTCTCACATTTAAATAATTTCAACTCCTTCAACCTATGAACTAAATTAGGTAGACTCTTAAGTAATTAACTAAAAAAAAATATATATGTTTAGAATAATTAGTATAGGTTTAATTAACTAAACAAATCATGTAACTTAAGTTGAGAAAAATGGGTTGACTAACTTTAACTAAGCCTAATGAAACTGATTAAGTAAATAATTTACAACCTAGGCTTAATAATTGGTTAAGTCTCTGATTTTAGGTAATCAAATTGATTTAACTTAACTAAATCAGTTAGCTTAAGTTAAAGAATTAAATTGATTGACCTACTTTAATTAATTAGCTTAAACATAGGTAATTAGTATGAAACTAACTCTAAACTCCTAATCAATTAACCTTTAAACTAGTTGACCTAACCTTGGTTAAAGAACAACTAGTGGTCACCTAAAGAACATAACTAGTGTTAGTTAACTAAAGTTAAGAAGTAACCCAAGTGAGTAACCTTGATTACCCAATGGTAAATTCAGGGACTCCAAAGGGTACAATAGGTAATGTAGACTTAGGAAATCAGAATTTTAAGGGTAGAAAGGTCTTTAATAGGTAAGAATATTCTAGAATAGGGGCAGCTGTCCAAAAAGATAAGGCTGACAGCTGCCCTATGTACTATTATGTACTATTTACAGCTTTTTGAATTAGAAATATTCCAAAAGATACCCCATTCCCAAATACCTATAAAGGGACCCTCTCTTCACACTTTGAATGACCTTTTTTCTGTCTAAAAGCTGCTGAAAAAGTCTAAGGCAGAATTACACACACACACATATCATTCTGAAAATACATGAATAGTTAAAAGAAAAACAAAAAGAGAGCAGCAATTACTGAAAGCAGAAGTCAGTAGAAAAAAAAATCTGGTTATCTTTGAACAAAAAGAAAAATCAGTGTTGCTTTGGTTTGAAAGTTTTCTTCTATCTCTTCCTGGTTTTCCTCTGGTTCTCTGTTGCTGTTTGTTGCTGTTTTTCTCCTAGCTGATTTCTTCTTGACTTGACCTTTATTTGGTCAAGACTTCTTTGCTCTTCTCCTTAAAGGTATGTAACATCGAACTTTATATGAAGTATTTGAATTCAAAAATTGTTAGTGAAATTATAGTCTCATTCTGTGTTTCTGTGAGGTCATGTGAATCTAAATCTTCTTCTCCTCCACTCTTGATATGAAAACTGAAGCAAATGCATTACTACTTAAGTGTATGTGTGACTCTTGAGACTGACTTTATCTTCTTTTGTTAAAATTCTGCAATACATATGGCATGTCGTAGTTTAGACGTTAATTTTATGTTGGTATCAGCCTATTGGTGTTGATTTGCACTTGGGTAGATGAGTTTTGATTCTTTAATAGTCAAACTCACTCCATGATAAGTGCATAAATTTTGTATGGTTGGCTGAAGTTTGCCCTTTAAAGAGGGTATAAAATATATAGTAAAAAGGCATGTAGAGTTGAGGAATCTGAACTTTTTGAATGGTCAGGTTCATCCTCTAACAAATGCCTAAATAATCAAGGTTTCATGTAATCTAGAACTATGTTAATAGTGGCACTAGGGTCGATGAATCTGATTTTTGTCATAATCAAATTCACCCCTTTAATGGTGCATAAACAGCAGCTTAGGGTGCTGGAAATCGCCTTTCAAGAGGTATAAAGCATGTATTAAAGAAGGCATTAGAGTGAGGAATTTGAACCTTTGAATGGTCATATTCATCCTCTAAGAATGCCTAAATTATCACAGTTTCTACATAGTTTAGTATAATGTTAATATTAGCACTAAGGTAGATGAATTTGGCTCTTTGATAGTCAGGTTCGTCCCGTAACAGTGCATATGCAATTATTTCACTTGCTGAAATCACCCTTTACGGGTATAAAGTAGATAATCGAAGGCTTTCTTGGAGGAAAAATCTGAATCCCTGATATGATCAGATTTATTCTCTAAAAAACATGCCTAAATAACCGAAGTTAAAAAATAAGCGGGGACTGAAGGTCCAAGGTATAACAACGGCAGTCTGGTGTGGGTTTGATCCTTTCATGATCATATTCACGCTTAATGAATATATAAACGACTCTGTTTTTTTGTTCAGACAAATACAAGCATCAACGGAATTGGAATTAACCCGTTCATGGTCAATTTGGTTCCGATGAATGCATAACACCTGATGAATTGGGATGTTCTATATATTACAAAAGGAAAGCTTAAACGAGAAGCCTCAAGGAAGCTTCAAGTCAGTAGATTAGTTAGAATCTTTATTTTTGTTTCATTTGAAAAATGTAATAGTAGCAGTTAAGTTATAATCCCCCTTGTATCGATTTGTTGATTATAATGTAATTTAAGACTGGACTGTACCTTAAACTTCAGTTTTATTCCTGTTCCTAAAAATTCGAATTGGCGTTCTATCTATTCTGAAAAATGGCATTAGGCCAGCGCACGAGAAATCTGTACTAAGCGCCTCACTGTTTATTTCTGAATCTAGTTTAGAGTATTGACATAAAATAGAATCAGTAGATCACCTCCAGCTTATTCTGTGTTTTATCAAATCTGCAAAATCAGTGTGCGCGTATGTATACATTTCAAGTCTTTAAAAACATGAAATTAAGTTATTTTAAACTTGGCAACAATCGCTGTTTCAGAATAAGCAAGACTGCCTGTGGTTTGATTTTTCATTAGAAATCACAAAATCTGGAAGTAGCGTAATTTTACAGTCCATTTCATAATCAATAGTTATTCTATACTCATGTTTAGGCTGCCTGAAAGTGGAAATACTGAAAAATTTGCTCATGTTATGCGCACAAATGTATATCTGAACCTAACTGTATTATCATGTTTCCTATTTCATTCATCAGACTGAAAAGTAAGGATCACTAAGACTTAGTCGAATTTTCTATACTAGTGACCTCCCTATAAACTAGTCATAACTAGGACTGGCCTAAGAGTTAAATAATAATGTGGGGCTAAATGCGGCCATAGCCCAAGTATCTTGTCTTTTAGGATTAGTGAACTCAATTTTAGATAAATCCCTAACATATCCTCTAGGTAGAAGAAAAATACATCTTTAGATTAGAATTTAGTAAGCAATCAAATATTACCTCAAAATTACTCTAAACTACACTCGGGAGTGGCAACTCATGCCCCCGACCCTTAACTTCAAATATTAATAAATGTACATAGCAACCACGGGTGCATTTCATGTGACGTGTTTGCTAGGTGCTCAAAAACAACAAGTGTACGCCAACGTAACTTGTCCAAAATAAATCCATAAACGTCCTAATTGACTTTTAAAATTAAAAATACTCCTTCAAGTGGAAAGAATAAGGAATAATCGAATATCGCCTCAAATAGGCATTATAAAACCGTCATGACCATAGTCTTGACTACGTAATCTACACTCGGGCGCGACAACTCATGTCCCCGTCTTAAACTTCAAATTATAATAAAATCACGGGTGCATTTCATGTGGCGTAATTGTAACATGTACAAAAGCATAAACGAGTGCACGTTCTCGTGACTTGTTTTTTCAAGATAAATTCATACTTATCAAAAATGACTAAATTTCAAAGAGTTTAAATATGCAACGGGCTAAAACACGTAAATAATCAGATAATTTAGGCCAAATAATAATAATAGTTGAGCGACCGTGCTAGAACCACGGAACTCAGGAATGCCTAACACCTTCTCCCGGGTTAACAGAATTCCTTACTCGGATATCTGGTCGCAGACCACTTAAAACAGAGTCAAATCTTCCTCGATTTGGGATTTTCAAAACAAAACAGTGTCCCGGAGCATCGTCAAAAATCCGGGTGGCGACTCTGAAAAATTAATAAATTCCAAAAATCGAATAATATCACTTAAAGTGGAAAAACTCCCTCACTACCCTTCATCAATTCACGGGGTAGTGAAAAAGGAGGTGTGACACTAGGTTTCATTTGTTTTTGGTTTGTTACTTTGGCCAGCATGTTTACTCGAGTTCCTGTTTACTTTCTTCAACTAGCATGCTCATTTAGTATCTCAGACTCCTCATCTATCTGATTAACCCCAATTGGCATAACTAATTCTGTGTATTAGACCCATGTCCTCAACATGATTATTCCTACATCTTGTCTCTATGCTTTACTGTCTATTACCACTTTAGCTTTAAGTACAATTTCCCTTTTGATACTTTGAATCAGTAGTTTGTATTCTAATGCTATGAATTTGGTCACTGGTTGTCAATCAATCCCTGTTTGTCCTATGTACTTGTTGGTCAATATGCTCTCCCTCTTATCCATGTTTATGTGTTTCTGATTTAAGCTCCATATTTTCCCAACCCCCCCTGATCCCTATCTGTAAAGTTTTTTGTCTTCACTTAGAATTAAGTACTAAATGACTTTGAATCAGGGCACTTTAAAGTTTTTGTGATGGTGTTGTTGTTTTGTTGAATCTTTCCTCTTCTCAGAATTCATTCCAAAACTATTTTCACTCTTAACATTTTTCTTAAAACTGTTTCCATTCATGAAATACTTTTTCACTCCTAAATGTTTTACTCCTATACCGAGTCATTACAACTATGTCAAGCTCTCTCACTTCTACTCTTAGATTACTTAAGTTCTTCCCCTCCAGTGCGTGTACTATCTAGGAATCTATGAGATTCCTCTAAACTCTGGAACACTGGGGCTGGTCCTTCCACACTGCACATAAACACTTCTCTATTTGGAGGGAACTTGTGTGAGTATTGCCCGGGGTCCCTGAGGCCCTTGGGAACTTTGACGCACCAGGATACCCCTATTGGATATTGTGAGACTGTGGAATCTTGGACTATTTCCAGGTTCACTTTGGGCCTTTTCAGGCTCCCTATAACATAACTTTCTTTTATTATGTAATTAATCTATAAATGAATAGATTAATTACATAATAAATACTTTCCGATGTCAAGCCTAGGCTTTGATACCAACTGTTACGCGGCGCCTTCCTGAGATTCTTTGGAAGGGAGACGTAAGGCTAAACAACTAATGTCAGGACGGTGGGAGGCCTAGAAGAAGCCAAGAAGGTAGCAACTGCTGCCATGTATATTCAGGGTGATGCTAAGCTCTGGTGGCGAGTGCAGTACGAAGCCATCAGGGCCGGTGAAGATGCTCTAGCGACATGGGCGGAACTGAAGGGAGCCATACGCCTACAGTTCTTCCCTGAAAATGTTGAGTAAAATGCAAGGAGGAAACTACGGGAGCTCCGCCAGACCAAATCAGTGCCGGACTACGTGCGAGAATTCTTTGCACTCATGTTGAAAATACGCGACATGGGGGACAAGGACAAGCTCTTCACATTCCTGGAAGAGTTGAAACCTTATGCCTGCATGGAGCTGCAAAGACAAATGGTAGATACTCTGCCCAAGGCAATCCAAGCAGCGGAATGCCTTGGGGACTACCAAATGGTGACTCAGAAGGATAGGCTGCAGCCGCCTATCCGAGCAGGTTACAAAGGAGGCTAGTCTACCAATGGTGGTCCTAACTGAAGTGGGGAAGACCGGAGTGTAGGCAAATCTAGGGCTCCCTCCTTAGGCAGCAATAGTGCTGCGTCAAAGAACAATGATCGGGGGAGAAAGCCACCCTCAGGGAATAATGAGTGCCCACATGCACAGATAAATTCCCATCAAGCTTATGATGATGGGATAGATGATGAAGCAGATGATGATGAATAGACCGAACTAGTCGGTGCCTTCAATGCCATTGTGGGTTCTTGTTTCTAGGAATTAGCGGGAACCAGTGCTGGTATCCGCAAGAAGAAAGACCCCCACCCAGTCGCCAAGAAGGGGGAAAAGAAGACGAATAAAGGGACTCCTCCTAAGCAAGAGAGGACCTTGATGTTCGTTGAACTGAGGGTAAACGGCAAACCTATTCGAGCGATGATAGATACAGGTTCTACTCACAACTATTTGGCCTCAACTCAGGTGGAGCATCTTGTGATAGTTGTGGGAAAGGTCCGGGGTCATGTCAAGGCTATTAACTCACGTCCTCATCCAATGGGTGGAATATCCAAAGAAGTACCGGTGAATATGGGTCCTTATGAAGGAAAATTCACATTGCGCGTTGTGATCATAAATGACTTTGAGTTGATAGTTGGGATGGAATTCTTGAGGCAGACCAACACCACGCCAGTACCATATGTGGACATGCTTCTGATGATGGGAGTAAACGGGGCCACGCCCTGCATTATTCCGTGCATATCCATGAAGATGGCCACTAAGAACATCTCGGCCTTGCAACTGAAAAAGGGAGTCAAGAGACATGAACCTACATTTATGGCTATCCTATGCATTGAAGAGGTAGAAAGCTCATCGGGTCTACTTCCTACACCCTCAAAGGAGCTACTACTGGAATTTGAAAATGCCATGCCACAGGAAATGCCGAAGCAACTTCCGCGTAGGCGCACTATGGACCATGAGATTGAGTTGGTGCTGGGTGCGAAGCCACCTGCCCAGACACCTTACAGAATGTCACAACCCGAGAAAATTGACGGAAATGCTAGACACATGGATCATTGTACCCTCTAAGTCCCGATATGGGTCCCCTGTGCTTTTCCAAAAGAAACATGATGGTAGTCTACGCCTCTGCGTGGATTATCGGGCGCTAAACAAAATTACCATGAAGAACAAGTATCCTATTCCGCTCATGGCATACTTGTTCGAGAGATTGGGGAGTGCAACGGTGTTCACAAAAATTTACTTGAAGATAGGGTATTGGCAAGTCCGAATTGCTGAGGGCGCTGAACACAAGATGACCTGTGTGACAAGATATGGGTCGTTCGACTTCCTAGTTATGCCGTTCGGCTTGACTAATGCCCCATCCACATTTTGCACCCTGATGAACCAGGTCTTCCGAGAGTACATTGATGAATTTGTGGTGGTTTGTTTGGATGACATTGTTGTTTATATCCAGACACTGGAAGAACACCCGGAGCATTTGCGGAAGGTCCTAGCCTGGTTGCGGGATCATGAATTGTACACAAAGCTATCCAAGTGATCCTTTGCTAAAAAACAGATCGACTTCCTCGAGCATGTCATTAAGGAAGGGCGGATCAAGATGGACCAGCAAACGATCCAAGTCATCACAGATTGGCCGCCACCCCACGCCTTGAGGGCATTTCTTGGCCTATGAAATTTCTATCGGTGATTTGTGAAGAACTACTCCCTCATCGCAGTACCATTAACTGAACTCCTCAAGAAGGCCATGCCTTGGGATTGGGGTCCTAGGCGAGCAGAGGCCTTCAATTCATTAAAAGCGGCTATGTCTAGTAGCCCTGTCTTGACCCTTTCTGACTTGGCCAAGCCATTCGAGGTACAAAAAGATGCTTCCGACTATGCTCTTGGCGGGGTCTTCTACAAGCTGGGCATCCCGTAGCATACAAGACCCGGAAGCTGAAGGATGCGGAGCGACACTATGCCGCCCACGAGAAAGAATTATTGCCTGTCGTTCATTACTTACGCCTTTGGAGGAATTATCTGCTGGGATCACCTTTCGTTGTCAAGACAGATAATACAGTTGTTAGTTATTTCATGGCCCAGCCGATGCTAAATGGCCGACAGGCCTGATGGCAGGAACTCATAGCGGAATTTAACATCAACCTGGGGTACCGAAGTGGGAAGTCTAATCATGTGGCTGATGCGTTCAGTCGCAGAGCGGACCTAGCATCGGTGTGCCTACTCGCCAACCTAAGGGGGAGCGAAGTAAACACCACCATTAAAGACCAGATACATGATCTACTCATCAAGGATCCTACTGCACAGTATTTGGTTGATCTAGTAGGACAGGGCAAGTCTCGCCAGTTCTATATGGAGGATGGCTTCCTGACGGTAAAAGGGAACCGAATTTATGTTCCAAAGGGAGGATATCTGAGAAGAAATCTCTTGGCGGAATGTTATGACACTATGTGGGCCGGCCATCCCGGCGAAGAACGCACCATGGCATTGCTTCGCCATACATATTATTGGCCCCAAATGGCCGATGATGTCGCGCGGTATGTGAGGACTTGTCTAGTATGCCAGAAGGACAAGTCTGACCGCTTGACACAAGAGGGACTCTTGGAACCTCTAGTTGTTCCAAAGAGACCTTGGGAAAACGTGTCTCTGGATTTCATCACCGGATTGTCCAAGGTCGGAGATCTCACAACTATCTTGGTTGTGGTGGATCAGTTTTCCAAGTATGCCACCTTCATTGCAACACCTCCATATATATCAGCATAAGATACAACTCGACTCTTCTTCTCTCATGTCGTTAAAAATTGGGGCCTTCCCAAAGACATTGTTAGTGATCGCAATTTACGCTTCACTAGAACCTTTTGGACCCAACTATTTAAGTGCCTCGGGTCAAAATTGAGTCACAACTCAAGTTTTCATCCACAGTCCGATGGCTAGATGGAGCGGTTCAATGGTATGTTGGAGGAATATCTCCGCCATTTTGTTACCAGATCGCAGAAGAATTGGGTGAACCTTCTAGATGTTGCCCAACTGTGTTTCAATTCACAAAAGAGCTCCAGTACAAACAAAAGCACTTTTGAAATTGTTACCGGGCAACAACCGCTACTCCCACACACAATGAATGCTCCAAATATGGGAAAATCTCCTCGTGCTGCTAGCTTCTCAAAATAATGAAAGCGGAATATGGAGATAGTGCGGAGCTATCTTGTCAAAGGCCAAAAGCGAATGAAGGGGCATGCTGATTAGAATCGTTGCTTTGTTGAATACCAAGTAGGAGACAAAGTGATGGTCAAAATCCCAAAGCGGTACTTATTTGCAGGGGTCCATGACCCTCGCCTATTGCAAAAATATATTGGACCTTTGTCCATTGAAAGGTGCATTGGGAAAGTTGCATACCGGGTGGATACCCCAGCTTGGTGGAAAATCCATCCCATCTTCCATGTCAGTCTACTGAAACCTTTTCGGGAAGACACGGAGGACCCTTCATGGAGCCAACTCACAATACCCAGTATTCAAGGCCGCGGTTCAACCGGGAAAAGGCGGGCTGAAGCTATTCTTGATGACCGGGTAATTCATGCCTCCAGAAAGGATCACCAAGAGTTCTTAGTCAAATGGCAAGGGTGCGATGCAAAGGAGAATACTTGGGAGAGGGGAACAAACCTCAAAGCCTACAATAGACTAATTGAAGATTATTTAGCAAGTAAGGCGCCGAGGATGTTGCCAACTCAGGTAGGGGAGAATGTCATGGGCGACTTTCCACCCATGCCCCATGACTCCTTGGACACGCCGCGTGGCGTCCTAGCAAGCCTCCCAACGCCTAGTGCAACGGATGTCCCCCTGGTCTTGGCCGCGTCAAGTGACAAGTGAGTATGTGCCTATGTCGCCCCACTGATTTCCCTCGCTAGCGCCCAGCCGCAAGCAGCTGCCAAGAGCGCTGTGCGTGCAGACAATGTCGCGCGCGCAGATCGTGATGCCTGAGACAAAGTTGTTGCCAAAAGACCTTTTTCTACCTTTGTAGAAAACAAAGTCCTTTTCCTTGTAAATATAGAGTAGTATTATTCCATGTACTTTCATAATGTTTCTATAGTGTAATTTGGTCTAGTCATGTACGTTTGGTTTATTGTTTTTAAGCATTATTAGGGAGGATCAAGCAATCAAAAACTTTCTAGCAAGCAATTCTCTGTACTGGTGTCTCTCCCCCTCGACACCGCGTTGCCTTCTTTTGTAATATCTTTCATTAATGCAATCAAGCTTTTATTCAATTCTCATAACTGTTCTCTCAATTGTTGGCATTTGTTTTCCCGCACGACACTGACAATCTCGTCTAGCGCGCGGAGGGGACCTCACTCAACATGCAACAACCACATGACATCAGTTTCTTAGCCTTACGTCACCCTTCCAAAGAATCTCAAGAAGGCGTCGCGTAACAGAAATCATGCCTTAGGTTTATTGTGTTTACGTGCATTAGAAATCATTCTAGGTCAATTATGTTTACTTGCTTTAGAAATCATTCCTTTAGGTTTATTATGTTTACTTGCATTAGAAATCATGCCTTTAGGATTGTTTGGCATCCTAGAAAACATGTTATAGGTACATTGTAACATTTGTTACGAAATTCTGCTTCTGCACATTCATGACCACCTAGAAATTCTGTTATTAAGTTACTGCTATAATTTTGCCTAACAAAACCGTCCATTCTTTATGTGCATTAGAAATTCTGCATTAGAACTGTTATTGCATTCGCTTTAAAACCATGTATGCATCGAGTAAAATCAGTAACTATTCTGTCTATAAGAGTGTTTAAAAGAAATCTCATCAAAAAGAGCATGCGAGACTTCGAAGGGACATTCACACTTTGATTCGCGAGCAACTTCACGAGAACATTGTGAAAGGGGGAGCACCTAGATGTTATAGCGAAAAATGTGTGTAAACCAGTTCTGTAATGTTCAACACCTAGAACTTTATGAAACATATATTTTTTTTACTCATCTAGATATCCTGCCCTAGGACCTTTCTAAAACATATGAAATCTTGTTGTTTGAGACCTGCTAATTATCTGTTTATTTGTGGAGGTAAATATGTACCCTTTAATTGTTCTCTTACTTGACAGTCCTGTTTGTTCTTTGTTATCGCTTAGATTTTCTTGTTTAAACACCTTAGGAGAGTCTAGAACTGCTTAAAATTAGAGGTCCTAAACACCTCCAGGGCCGTAAGGAAGGGACGGGTAATGCGCGCGTAAAGTTCGTCTAATTAAAACCACTTATTTAACCACTAAGGGGAGAGTAATTGGGTAGTAAAAGGATATGATGACCTATGCGCTAATGCCATGCGTAACCCCTCTAGTTGAGGAAGGATTACCGGTATTGTACATATGTGATCCTATAGGCTAATAAACTTAGGACTTCCCTATATTATACGTATGTGTGCTTAGACTGCTTTATTGGTTAAATGACTAATTCACAAAATAAGTTTGGTCGGGACCCACCGTTGTGGACCTAGAGGGGTGCCTAACACCTTCCCCTTAAGGTAATTTCAAGCCCTTACCCAGTCTGTGGTAACATAAACCGGTTTTTACGAGTTTTTGTACGCTAAAATCGGAAAGACCAATTTTATATTTGTTGTGGAATTTGGTATATTATTCACATAAGAGTTAAGGTATAGCCCAAGTTCTGACCTCGAGCATCCCTTACGCTCGACCTCGAGGTAGTACATGTTCGGGATTGGCATAGGTGAATGGCATAAGGACTGAGACGACCAACTTTGTAACAAAGTACGAGTCCGTATTGAGACTTTAAATAGCTATATCTGCTGCGTATCTTTACAATAAATGAAAATCTAGTATGTCAGGTATTACCCTCCTATATAAAGGGGACCCCCATCATTCTTTGGCACACATGACATTCAATACAAGGAACCAGAACATTCTCTGCTTTTTTACTCAAACATTCCCCATTGTCTCTTTGTCAATTCATTTACTTACATTTATCATATTTCATTAATTGTTCTTAATTCATTGACTACTATTGATCATAAATAGCATACTTCGAGGCCCATAAAACTGTTATAGCTTCGTCGGTCGTTCATCACTAACCCCGGGCCTTGACCTCGAGGACCTTCCTAGGCCAGCTCTGTACTTCTGATTAGAGGCAGTCCGGTTTGCTTATTTTCGATTTCATATTGTTCTTACTCTATTTGTTTCAATCACACCTAACATCTACTGCTTAAAAACTATAATTAAAATAAATCGCGTATTTTTAGAACCACATAATCAAATTTAATTGTAATTACCATTTTCAAGGTAAATAGTTTGGCACCCACCGTGGGGCTAAAAATAATAGTGATTGTTTTAGTGCTGGTTCGCTGAAAATGCAAGTTATCTTTTACACATTTTCTTGTCAGAAGATCTTTTATTAGGTCGATATGTATAACTCAGTAAATGCACACGAAAACAACGGTGCTGAGGATCACGGAGAAAATGGTGTAGTGGTTTACGACACTGGTGCACCACCACAGAACCCTGAGGGGATACCAAACCAAAACCCAGTGGATATGGACTCTCACAACGCCTAACACGTCGACATTAGCTCTGGCATCGACAGGGACATACGTCGAGAAGGATAGCAAGAGATTTAGAACACTCCGGATCAAGAGGAAAGGCAGGTTAGCCTTCACGATATTTTTGAAATCTTGCAGGCACAACAATTAGCGATAACTCAGCTGCAGAGCCATCAAAAGACTCCAACCACAGTAGCACCACAGGCGGCCCCTCAAGTCGAACATGCACTAGGAAGATCGAGCGGTGAAGGGTTAGAAATTGGCCCCGCCATTAATAAAATACTCGAGGATCTGACAAAGATAATCGAATCAGGTGAAAAGAGAATAGAAGCAAACGACAAAAAGGTGGAGACCTACAACATGAGGGTCCACCAAATCCTAGGCGCACCCCATATCCTAAAAGGTGTGGATTCGAAGAAGTTCGTGCAAAGACCTTTCCCATCGAGCGCACCTCCAAAGCCCATCCCGAAAATTTAGAATTCCTGACCTTCAATAATATAAAGGGACCTCGGACCCCAACAAGAAAATCACTGCCTACACTTGTGCTACGAATGACTTAAAGGAGAACGATATAGAATCCGTCCTATTAAAAAGGTTTGGAGAAACACTTTCCAAGAAGGACATGGTGTGGTACCATAATCTTACCCCCAATTCTATAGACTCATTTGCCATGTTGGCAGACTCCTTCATAAAGGCACACGCCAGAGTGATCAAAGTTGCAACCAGGAAGTCCGACGTCTTCAAAATTAAGCAGATAGAAAGTGAGATATTGTGGGAATTTGTATATCGCTTTAAAATGGAGTGAATGGAGTTACCACCAGTCTCCAACGATTGGGCAATGCTGACCTTCACCTAAGTCCTGAACAAACGGAGCTCGATAGCTTTGAAGCAGCTGAAGCAGAACTTGGTTGAATATCCTGTCGTCACTTGGGTAGATGTCCACAACCGATACCAGTCAAATATTAGGGTCTAGGAGTACCAATTAGGAGCCCCTCGGGCTCAGTATATCCCAATATACTCCCGACAAAGGAATCGAGGCCGAACAAGGAAAGGTATCAATCGTATGCTGAAGATCGAAGGAGCGCCCCAAGGCGCAACATACCCCAGAATGATCGAAGGGTAGATAGAGGTCAAAACCCTTGGGGACTCATAAACCAAGTCGATTTCAACATTCACACACGACCAGTGAAGGCACCTTGATTATCGGAGTATAACTTTAACGTTGATATTTCAGACATCGTGTCAGCAGTGAGAAAAATCTAAGAGACCCCGTGGCCCAGCCCATATTGTCAGATCCATCACAAAGAAACCATAGCTTGGTGTGTGAATTTCACGACACACATGGTCACAAGACTGAAGATTGCAGGCAACTCCAGGAAGAAGTAGCCCGACTACTTGGCAAAGGGCACCTCCGAAAGTTCCTCTACGACGGGGCCAAAAACCATCTTCGAGAGAGAGAGGCGAACAGGAGAAACGAAGCGGAAGAGCCGCAGTATGTTATCCACATGATCATGGGAGGGATCGAAGCCCGGCAAGAACCTTTTGTCGAATGAACAAAATTGTTTTTCATCAGGGAAAAAGGAACTCGAGGATACATACCCGATGACGCCCTCACATTCGGCGATGAGGACATCGAGACCTTACTACAACCCCATAATGACGCATTAGTAATTTCTTTTCTTGTGAATACATTTCAAATTAAACGTGTGCTTGTGGATCCAGGTATCTAGGCCAACATAATCAGGACAAGGGTAGTAGAGCAGATCAGATTGCTCGACCACATCGTGCCTGCCTCTTGGATCCTCAACAGATTCAATATGGCAAGCAAAACCACGAAAGAGGAGATTGTCCTACCGATCAACATGGCCGACACAACTCAGAATACTAAGCTCCATGTCATTGACAAAGACATGAGATACAATGCCTTGCTCGGAAGGCCGTGGATACACTGCATTAGAGCAGTACCGTCAACCCTCCATCAAATGGTGAGTTTCCGACAAAAAAAGGAATAAAATTAGTATACGGGGAGCAACACGCCGCAAAAGAGATGTTCGCGGTACACGACGTAATACCAGCAACGACACCTTATACGCCAAAAGAGCCAAAGGATAAGTAGACGACCGAATAGCGATAACAAGCTGCATCCCCGACTACATCCGAATTCACAAATAAAGGACCGTACCGCGTCCTTAGAACAGGTAGGAAAACATAACGTGTCGTCGAGGATGGAACACCATCGCTGCCAAGGTATGACTATTCTCCTTGTTTATTCACATTTTATACTTACTTGTACGCAGGTGTCCGATAAAGGGAATTGAAGTGCCTTCCAGTTTGAAGACCTTAGGTTTTAAAGCATGCGTTGCACTCTTTTCCGTCGATCGGATTTTACCCCAGAAAGGGTTTTACCGGCAAGGTTTTAAACGAGGCAACACCTATATGCTACCAGAAGAGAACTCAAACAAGTATTCAAGGTTTCTCTCCAATCAACCTCAAATATTGGGGGGCATTGCCCCGGTTGATCACCCCTAAAACAAATCGAAGTAAGCCGAAAAGGGTCTCAATAGGAAATAATGTACCGGGCCAAACGGTCGAATGAACCGTGTCCGCATAGAAGGATCGAACCCTCGGCAACGAAAACATGTATGCTTGTACCAAACAATCAAAGGAATATTTTTGTCATCAAAACACTTTGCAGATCCAAGAAACTGCTATCATTAACGCTCGAGTTGTCAAGATCCGAGGTCGTAAGATCCCAAGCGGGTAACATCAAGCATGTTCAAAACTGTAAGACCTTGAGTAGGGCATGTCCATATCGTACAACCTTATAAAAGGCACAACCCCGATTTCAAAGCTTCAAACATATTAGACCCCTAAAAAGGCATACCCTCGAATATAGATGCCAAGGATACGATACTCGGGACTAAAGGCTCTGGCCAAACACTAACGACTCTGGTCGATAGGCTACGAACAAACTAATGTGACTCGGGGATGCCCGATCATCGTGATAAAATTAAATCCTTCAAAATTACTTCAGAAATAACCGGTTATATCATGATACCCTCGGCCTAAGCAAAAGATCTTCGATCATTTTCATATCAGCTCCAAATAATGAAACGGCTTCGAAACAGTTCAGCCATAGGGAAAAACCTTGTGCCCACCCATCATCACACAACGACTCGTAATCGAGGTTCTTACCGAACGGTCGAAGAGTCGGACGAATGCAAAAATACCAAAAGCTTTAACGAGGGACAATATAGCCATACTGAAGGTCATGTCGACCCGACTTGTAGGAGCCTTGACGCCAGCTTAAAGAGCCTCAGGGCTAATTCTATAAACCTGAGGGTCGGTGAGCTCGAGCCGTAACCCGACTCATGGACTGAGCCCGAAACGGTTAACTAAAACGCTCAAGGGCAAATGTATTGTTAGTAGACTCAGCTATGAATATTCATGAAGAAATGAATGCCTGGCAAAAGGCCTCCAAGATGACTAAAGGTCATACTGACCCCATGCTCAAAAGCTTAAACACTGACTTTACAGGTCTTAGGGCCGATCCATAAACCTAAGGGTTTTCTCAACAAGTTCGTCGGACAGATTTTCGACGATTAAAATTCTGGGCAAAAATAGGTTTAGGCAAGTCAAAAAAATCAGAATTTTTTTCATATATACAGGCATTGCACATATACATTCACAAATGCTTTCACGAAGAGCCCCACACAAAGTAGAAATAAAGGAATCCTAGCCTACTTCCCCTCGAGAACTGTGGCTCTATTGGCCTTTTCTTCATTATCCTCAGAATCAGACATGAGAAGTCTGGCGTCGTGTTCATCCGCCCTGGCCTGCCCTATCTCTTCCGAGAGGTCGAAGCCCCTAACATGGATTTCCTCGAGGGTTTCCCTTCGGGATCCATATCGGGCATAGACACTTCTCCTACTTTCACGATCATAAGCCCTTCTCAGCTCAACCCGAGCATCAGTAGCATCTTTCGAATAAACAACCATTTTCTTGTCGGCCTTTGCTCGAGCCTCTTGAGCTTTGGAACAAGAATCGACGACTACAACCTTCATTTGCAGGAGCTCAGCCTCGAGTTTTTATGTCTTGCTCGCTTGTACTGAATTATCTTCACATGAATTCCGAAGATGCACTTCGAGGGTAGAAACTCTGACCAAAGCATTTTTCCAGGCCACAACATGAACATCTATTTGAGCCTTTAGCCCATTGCACTCCCGCTCGGCCAGACCAACCCTACCCCAAAGACGTTCCAGGTCCTATGTCCTCCTCTAAAGCTGCAATACCAAAATATTAACCTTCGAGGATGAGAGAAAAAGGTACGCACATCTTCATATCGAGAGTTACCTATTCCTCGAGGTGGCCTTCATAGTCGTGACTTTGGCTCACCTCGTGCCAAAGGTGTAGCAACTCCCTAGCATGTTCATCACGGAGAATCCTAAGGGATTTCTCCCGATCCAAGGCTTTCCACAACTCAGATATGATCTTATGTAAGGCCTACGAAGAGCAAGCTCCAGTAAAAAAATGAAGCTGCAAGATTAGAGAATCATCAAGGCTCAGCACAGAGCAAAATCGTTGGGCCTCCTCAAAGGCTGACCGAGCGCTTCCTAGCCTGGCTCCTTTTGTCCCAGTCAAACCATCCTAAGAAGAAACATCATCTTTAGGGAGTCCTCTCCCATCATGCGGCCCTTGTCCCCCAACATCCCTTAAAGCACCCTCAATAGGAGGAGAAAATGACGGCCTCAAATCTTCCCCCCTCGAAATACATTCGACAGGGGAGAGAAATGACGGTAAGATAGGAATCACTTCCTCGAAAGTAAAAACTTCGGGCCAAGAAAGACCGGCTTAGTCGCCCTTGTGCCTTTGAGAAGATCTTACTTCAAAAAAGGTCTCCTCACGCGTTGAGGGTTGTTTCTGGTTATTCTCATCTCTCATTTGTGAGGCCTCCTACCACCCTCAATCAGGTATCTCCACTTATAGTCACCATGAGCGGAGCAGGCCGTCAACCTCCGAATCCAATCCGCCAAAAGGGGAATCTCGAATGGAATTCACGGAGTTGCTGCCAAAGGGAAAGGGAGGCATCATTACAAAGTCTGCCTTCGCTACGTACAAAATAATAAATGCATGAGTGTACCACTTACTTGTGAAATTCCATCTCTCGAGGAAGGGCATGGACTCCTTCGGTATAATATCTGCAGTCCGCACTTGGACAAACCGGCTCATCCAGCGCGATCCCTCTCCTCTTCGTCGCTGGCGACAAGAGGCCGAGATGATCGACGTTGTAGAATGACAAGCCTTGCCAGTGCAAGGGCCGGTATAATCTGATAAGACGACTAAGGGTGAACACGAGCCCGTCCTTCTCCGCAAAGAATATCATCATCAATACTATCATCCAAGAGGATGGATGGACCTATGCTAAAGTAACGTGATACCTCCTACAAAGGTCAAGCACAACTCTATCAAGGGGTCCCAACATAAAGGGTACGTGCACACGTTAAAAAATCCCTCCGCATGGGTCATGATACTCTCTTCCGGGGAAGGTATCTGCAATACCATATCCCCCCCATCTGCAGCTTCTCTTTACGGCCTCGAGTTTTGATGTTCGTTCGCCTGGCACCAATGGCAAGCAATCGATCATGCAAGAAGCGGAAGCAGAACTCCCTTCCTCTTGTGGAGCAGATTTTGACGTGGTGGCCATAGGTGCTCTAGCACAAGGAATGGGAGACAAAGGCGAAAGTTTTGAACTTAAACGAAGAAAGGATCAGTAAAAGGGCGAAGGACTCTGTAAAAGAGATAATTGCTCAAAGCGACAAAGCCTTCGAACTAGGGAAGCTAATGTATTTATAGGGAAAAGCAACAACCGATTTTGCCTACCTTGAGGGACAATTAATTCCGACGATGTCATTACCGCTCATAGGAGAGCAAACTGGTGTGACTAACACGGTCGTCTCTCGAGCCATGTCACATGAATGACATTGCCCAAAGTCTCGAGGTCCCCATGTTGATATGACCTCGAGAAGATACCCTACCTCAAGAATCTCAGCTATCGTGTCTATGGACCCCGAGGAACCGCTCAAACCTAACTAGATCCGGGACGGTGCCCAGTCCCGAAAAGATTTTGTTGATAATGGTTTCCAAGGGAACTATCAATCTGGCCCTGAAATGGTACCCAATTTTGAGGACCCCTACTGTCGAAATGAGATCTAAAGGGCCGCCCGCATTAACCCATCATTGTAATAATTCCCGGTCACAGGGAATTTAATTATTATTATGGGCTATTAAGAGACGTCAATATTAACGAGGTCTCAAAATGTCTCACGACCTCGAGAATCTTCATCGTTGCTTATATGATTTTCTAAAGGAATTATCATTTCTATATCGAGATGGTTCCCGATATCGAGGGTATCCACCGCTGCTAGTGCAAGCTCTAAAGGGAGCTGTCTGAGATCTGCATATCATACTAGCCTGAGATGGGACCCAATCTCGACGACTTTACTGCTCTAAAAACTAACCCCGAATGGGCCAATATAAAAAACAGAAGGAATGCCTTTGCATGGAGGAAATTAAAAGGCGAAAACCCCCTGTTGTATTCACAATAATATATTTACAAAGGGTGTATCTTTTCAAGACTCTTCCCATGAGCCACTGTACAAAGGGGAAAGGAGAATGCAAAGTTGGTAAAACAGGCATACTCCTCCCCTCCGCCATCCGTTGAGCTACTACTAGAATCGCTATCGGAGCCCTTGTCTAAAGAAGCGGGGAGTGCCGATCCCTCCTCTTCTATCTTGGCCTTCTCAATCTCGTTAGCGAGATCGGTGCCTTTAGCGCTTTCTTCCACGAGGGCCTGCCTCCTAGCTTGTGAGCGGGCGTAAACAACGACTTGAGTCAGTTTGAGCCCGGCTTCTTCAGATATCTGCCTAGCCCGGTTATTGGCAGCAATCGCGTCCCTTTTATATGAGGCAACATGACCATCAGCCTCAGCTTTATCCACAGGTAGCGAGACAACCTTATCCTGGGCGCTCTGAAGAAAGTCCTGGGTCGAGGCCATCTTACCCTGCAAAAGGTCCCTTTCCGAAGCCACAACGTTGTTTCACCTTTTGAGCTCGAGGATTTCCGCATCTTTGGTTGTGGCCTCCTTTTGGAGTTGCCTCACCAGGGCATTCCTCTGTTCAATCTGTGAAACAAATCACATTAGAAAAGCATCGACCCGCGAGAATAAGTAAATAAACCCATGTGTAATGTTACTTGCTCAACAAAGCTAGTCCACTCATGGTGCAATCCCTACAAACTGGTCCTGAGCTCATTCAAATCCTCGTCCTTTCAGGAGTAGGAAGTCTCTAACACATTGAGCTTCGATTTGTGTTTCCCGAGCTCCTCCTCGCACCTAGTGAGCTCGATATGAACCTTGGAAAAAGCATGGTCGTACAGCTTCTGGACCTGTAATATGGAGGGGAGGAGTTAAAAGATGAAGATAGAAAATCGAAATGAGTAATAGGGGTTACTTGCTTTTGAAGCTTCCCTACCTCTTCAAGGGCGATGGGGGTGTCGAGATTGATGTCTTCCTTAAAACCGGAAAAAAAGTCTCTAAATGAGTCAACCTCGCCCTCAGAGACCCCCACATCGACGGCACCCATGTTCAGCGCGTCACCTATCTCCCCTAGGGAAAACGAAGGGCCCAAATCGAGGTCATCGATGATGTTGATCTCTGTCGAGATATCTGCTTGGTCCCGAGTTACTTCAGATTCAAGCTCCTTAAACTTGACAGCTAAAGACCCGTCGGCATGGACCATATCACGACCAGACTGATGCTTCGGGATCGCACCCTCACTAGTGCTTTGCTCCGATCGAGGCCGATCCCTTTCGGCTACTTTCGGCTTGGGGGTCCCCCATTCAGAGGCCTCTTGAATAGCGGCACTCCTGCCCGCTCTTTGTGCCAAAGGACGTTCATCACTTCCATCATCTTCATCTGTAGCACGCAAACTCGCTGCTGCAGCCGGAGTTAGGATCGTGGCATCAGTCATGGGCCTACGGATTATGATTTTCTATGGTTTTGGAGACTCACCCGAAGTCCCCTTCTTGCTCTTCTTTCCCTTCTCGGGCCTCGAAGTGCTTGCCTCACCGGCGGGGGCGGCCTCATTGACCAGTTTTCCCCGAGGCCTACACTAGCAAGACATGTTAGGTTCGCTTCTGCAGAAGAACACCTGCATGAAAGTATGCAACAATCACGTGAATAACTTACCGTGTTTCTTGGCCTTCCATCGCATTTTGGCCAAATCCTGCCAGGAACGCTTAATATATGGAAAGGCGGATTTCAAACACCTGATCCATCCCGAGAGTTTCGGGACCGCATCAGGGAACTAGATGACAGCTGTATTATCAAGAGAGGACCGATTTAGTAAAAAAGGATAAGGGAGAACGAGATGTGTTTGGGATAGTGATACTTACGATTCATGTTCCATTCCTCCGAGAATGGCATCCAATCAGCTAGGATAACATCTGAGGTCCTCACTCTGACGAACCGACTTATCCAACCTCGGTCCTTGTCTTTATCGATGCTCGCAAAAACTGGCTTCACAAACCGATGGTGTAGCTTGATTAAGCCCCCTCGGAAGAGACGGGGGCTGTACAACCGTATCAGGTGATCAAGGGTAAATGTCATTCCCTCGATCCGGTTGGAAAAGTATCGAAGCAAATATATGATCCTCCAGAATGAAGGATATATTTGACCGAGTGTCACTCGGTATTGGTGGCAAAAGTCGAGTATGAACGAATCTATCAATAAAAAGGAGGAAAAGTATACGGGCCCAAGTGTAAAAGGGTATGTATAGACACTGAGGAAGCCGGATTTATAAGTGGTTATGTTTTCCTCAGCCTTGGGGATCTCAACATGCATTTTCTCATCCCAACCACAGTCGGTTTTCACTCTCTCCTTTCTGGATATTATACTGATATACCTGGACACGGGTTCGCATCGACCAGGTTTGTTGGGAGGCCTATCGATGGTAAGGTCAGAGGTCATCTCAGAATTGCCAGGAATACATTGTTCGATGCTCGGTGGTTTTTTAACTTTGTCCTTGGTCGGGCGTGCGGGGGAAGAAATATCCTCTTTTCGAGGGATCATCTTGGAGGTCTTGGCCATGACTGAATTGAGGTTTATAAGAAAAGAGATGGGAACATGAACTGAGAAGGGAGATGAACGCAAAAGAAGTTGGAGAATGTCCCTAAAACTTAAAGATGGGAGTGAATGTTTGGATGTCACACAAATGTGGTATTTATACCAGTCTTGTGGGCAACGCTTGGGAGCGGAAAAGTTGAACCATTGGCAGGTTGTGGGTTTTCTCGATGATCGTGCTGATAGAGACCTCGCGCAGTCTTTTGATGGAGTCCATCAAAATCTCTGACGATCTAACGCCATGGCGGAAATTCCGAAGGGGTGAGCATTTGAAAACGTTTCTTATCATTCTACTCTAAGAAACGGGGGGACTATCTGTGTAAGGATAAAATAGGAAAGACCAATTTTATATTTGTTGTGGCATTTGGTATCTTATTCGCATAAGAGTCAAGGTATAGCCCGAGGTCTGATCTCGAGTATCCTTACGCTAGACCACGAGGCAGTTCAAGTTCGGGATTGACAAAGGTGAATGGCACAAGGACTGAGGCGACCAACTCTGTAACAAAGTACGAGTCCGTACTGAGACTTTAAATAGCTATATCTGTCGCGTATCTTTACAATAAATGACAATGTACTAGGTCAGGGGTTCCCCTCCTATATAAAGGGGACCCCCATCATATTTTTGCACACATGACATTCAATACAAGGAACAAGAACATTCTCTGCTTTTTTAATCAAACATTCCCTATTGTCTCTTTGTCAATTCATTCACTTACATTTATCATATTTCATTCATTGCCTATTATTGATCATACATAGCATACTTCGAGGCCCATAAAATTGTTATAGTTTCATCGGTCGTTCATCACTAACCCCGAGCCTCGACCTCGAGGACGTTCCTAAGCCAACTCAGTACTTCCGATTAGAGGCAGTGTGGTTTGCTTATTTTCGATTTCATATTGTTCTTATTATATTTATTTCAATCACACCTAACATCTAATGCTTAAAAACTAGCATTAAAATAAATCACGTATTTTTAGAACCACGTAATCAAATTTAATTGTAATTACCATTTTCAAGGTAAATAAAGTTAGTTGCTATAGCTGCCCTAACGCACCTTAAGTCCGTTAGGTGGAGGCTCTTCAACTCCTTGTACCCCTATCCCAAAAGGAAACGAGTTGTCCTAATGAATTTCGAAACAAGGACTTCCGCTACAAAGAGGAAAAAAAGAGGGCGTGACATCATGGCGACTCTACTTGGGATTTTTAGTCTTTTACCATAAAGAATTTGCTTTGTGAATTAGTCTAAACATATTTTTTTTGTTAATACATGCGCACCCTTTCCCTTTCCCTTTTTTTCAAGTATTTATTTCCTCAATGCGAAACTAACTTGTTTCTTTGTTTTCCTTATTAACGCCTTTCAAATATAAATGCTGTATTTATTGCTTTTTTAACGTGCAAAAACGTGACAACATGCTATTTACTGCTGCATATATCATGCTAAACATCATATTCCACTTGTTCCTAAACAATCCCATAGTAGCGCTTGATGAGTGGTTGCGCTCTTCCGATATATTACCCTTAAATTTGGAAAGGCTTATTTGCAGTAAAACTAGTCGATCAACGGTGCAACTGACGGTTCCGTGCCTTTCTTCCTCAAGTTTTCCGCTTGAGGATAACATTCTAGACCCCATAGCAACCTTACTCTTATTATAACTGTACATGTATCATGGTCAAACCTTGCCGAGTTAGTATGCTGTGCACATAATAACCCTCTAAGACGAGTCTTATCCAAAGTCCACCAGGGTTTCCACAATCCCAACGGACACGACCACGTTCTGTGCATTAATTTGGAGAACTAAATGCCAATATACTGATCATGAATGTATAGATAGTCGAATCAGGTGGGGGAAAAGGGCCTAACCTTTTTGTTTTGAAAAAAATGAGACACGAGGTCCCTAGATTTGGCATGGTCAGCAACATACCACCATTTCTACCAGATTGGTGGGAAGACCTTTCCTCAAGTGACAAGAAACATGTGAAGAAATACTTGGGCAATTTGCCTTCCCTGCTATACATTCAGCCAAAAAACATGTTGATCGAAGCCGCAACTCTATTTCGGGATAGTGAGAAAGTCGTGTTTCGTTTTAGGGATATAGTAATGATGCCACTCCTGGAAGAAATCGGAAGATTTTTCGGGCTGCCTTGGAAAAGCCCTGGGCTATTGGTACCAGAGAACCGCACTGGTAAGAGATTCCTAAAGATGATGGGTCTACAGAAGAATGCTGACATGGAATGCCTTAAGAAGTCCTATATACCCTTTGATTACCTGTATGAAAGATACAGTCATAGCAAGTCTTACTGTACATTCCATGATGAGTTTTTTATCAGTTCTCTGGGTTACATCTACCGTAGAGTGTTCGTGTTCATTGTATGTTTCTTGGGTCTGATAGTGTTCCCAATGAAGAGGGAAAGAACACTAGACTGGACATGGTCACCAAGAATTTAATGAAGGGAATTGAGGGACGAACATATCCCTATGATCATAGCCGACATCTACCTAGCGCTGGACTTCTATGAGAAAAGGGTTTAAACATTTCGAGGGTTGTAGTTTACTACTACATCTGTGGTTATTGGAGCATCTTCAATAGGGTCAGTATCGTCAAGAATTTCTTCGAAGGGCTTGGAACGATCATATTGCCTTCCATCACCCTAAGCGGATGACTTACATTCCGGACAAGTTTGCCCAACTGCAAAGTTCCAAAAGATGGGTAGAGTTCTTCGACAATCTGACCGAGGAGCAAGTAAAGTGGATGTTTGAATGGTTCCAAACTGACGAGTTCATCATTAGGTCCAGGGAAGATCCTCACTTGGTGTTGATTGGGTTAAGAGGGATACACCCTTATGTACCCATCCGGGTTATGAGGCAAGCAGGCAGGAAGCAGGTCATACCGTGGGTTGCAAAGATGAGCCATTTCAGAGCAGACTTGCAAGACGACGACATCCCTTACATATGCCAAGCTCAGCATATGTGGCACTGCGAGATCATTGTGGATAAGAACACCATTGAGCCAGACTGGTATCACGCTGCACACTTCTACCCGGCATGGTTAGAAAACAACCTAGATGGGATAGTGAAGCCAGGAACCAGTCGAGGAAATAGGATCATGGACGAAGATGCCGAGGCCCAAGTCAAATACAACAGACTGCGCAAGAGGGTTCATGACTCCGAGACTGAACATCGGGAGATACACGAGACAAATATGAGGTTGATCAATGAATGGAAGGAAATGGTTGTCACCTCCAATAGAAGGTTGGAATATTTGGAGCAAGGTTTTGTGGAGCTGGAGGGTAAAATCATGAAAAGGATCGACAATTACCAAAATGCTGAAGGAAGCGAAGGAGGACACTTAGCTAGAGCCTACCTGCTGCTGGGTCTGCGCGAGCTGGGGAACCTGGTCGATGGAGTTAGAAAAATCGAGTCTGGGGAAGGTCCTTCTAGGACCAAGTAGACTAGATTTATTTGATTTCTTAAATGTAATAAGGCCAAGTGCCAATAGTGACTTATCTTTATTATCATAGTGTCGTTTTGGGATTCGTCTATTTTATATAATGAAATGAGGCATTTATCGGCATTAAAGTTCTCCAAATCAACTTGTCGCTAGGCCTACCTCGGGCACAACGAGGCCCCCAAATTAGGACGGGAATTTACATTTCCGCGATATGTGTTTAAATACTAAAAATACTCTTTTTAGAATCCTTACTAACTTGGCTACCTTTTGTTTTTATTTCATTCTTTTGATTATTCCCATTCCCCAAAGGTTGGTTCGTGCATACTAACATCATCAGCTTATCACACAAGATCCATGGGCCCTCCACCTTATCCTCCTCTTAGTCCACCAAAAGGCAAAGGAAAAGAAAAAATGGAATATTTGAACAACACCAGAAAGGAAAACACCACACATGTTGAACATGTAGAAGCTTCTGACGGTCAGGGTACTCAGGCCCCAAAAGATGCAGTTTCACGGCTTGAACAGAAAATACTAGAACTCCAAGGTGAGCTCAAGCATGTCCGAAATATAGAAAATCTATCCTTCTCACTCAGCGTCCCAGACATAAGTCATCAAAACACTCAGAACCCCACATCACCTCAAAACACACCCAACAAGCACCCACAGAATCCTCCTGCACCTCACCATTATACCACCCCACTACAAAATCAAACTATCCCACCACTGTACCATTAAAACACCTACCACACTCCACAACATACCACACCAATCATTCCTGAACCCCAAAATTCCACCAATGATCACCATTATACCCAAACTCCAGGTCACCAAAACAACCCTATATATGTGGAGACCCTATCTCACTTCACTCAACCCATATCCTATGCACCAGAATCTACTGAGAAGGACATGCTCATTAAGAACCTGGTTGAGGAGCTCAAGAAGTTGATCAGCTGAGTTCAAGGCGTCGAAGGAGGCAAGGGGATAAATGGTCTGAACTATGAAGACCTATGCATACAGCCGGATGTAGAACTGCAGGAGGGTTACAAACCTCCGAAGTTCGAGATGTTTGACATTACAAGTGATCCCGAAGTTCATATAAGGACTTATTGTGACAAGCTTTTCGAGTTCGGAAAGGATGAAAAGATCTAGATGAAGCTTTTTACGAGGAGTCTTACAGGAGATGCCTTGTCCTAGTACATCAACCAGGATCATAAGAAATGGTCCAACTGGGTGAGTATGGTGTCTGATTTAATGGACCGATTCAGGTTCAACACATAGAATGCACCAGATGTCTTCTACATTCAGAACCTTAAGAAGAAGCCTACTGAGACTTTTCGCGAGTATGCCACTCGTTGGAGGTCAGAAACGGCTAAAGTCAGGCCGGAATTGGACGAGGAGCAGATGAACAAGTTCTTCGTTAGAGCACAGGATCCGCAATACTATGAAAGGTTGATGGTTATTGAAAACCATAAGTTCTCTGATATCATCAAACTTGGTGAAAGGATTGAAGAAGGCATCAAAGCGGGATGGTAACAAACTTTGAGGCATTAAATGCCACTAATAAAGCATTGCAGTCAGAGGGTATATCTAAGAAGAAGGACGTGGGAGCAGTAATGGTTGCCCAAGGACCAAAACCTCCATTTATATATCGAACCTCCCCACTTGCATATCAAGCACCTCCACCCGCCTATCAACCATAACCTCCACCCACTTATCAACCATCACCTCCACCTACACATCAACTGTCACCTCCACCTATATATCAACCCTCATCTCCCATATATTCATAACCAACCCCTTCCTGTCACACCTATAATTCGCAATCATATCATTTTCCATCACCTCCAACTCGTCAAAACTACCCAAGACCGCGACCTAATTTTGACTGCAGACCACCCAAACAATACACTGCCAATGCTGAACCCATCGACCAGCTGTATGAAAGGTTGAAGGTTGTTGGTTACGTCACTCTTATCCCTGCTGTGGAGAACTAATCCCAATGGGTCAACCCAAATAAGACTTGTGCATATCATTCTGGCATGAAAGGGCACACTATTGATGAATGCCGAACACTAAAAGACAAGATCCTGACCTTGATCGACAACAAGGTCATCCAGGCAAAGGAGGCTACGCTTAATGCGCAATAACCCACTCCCAGTTCACAGAGTTGAAGGTGTTAATGTGATAGAGATGGATGAAGAATGGGATCCAAAGGGATCAATAAGACTTATCAAAGAGGGTGACAACCCCAAGAAACCCGCAGTCAGACTCAATCCCATTATAGTGCAGATACAACCGCTGGTGGATGTTAAGGTAACCGCATCAGTCCCATTTGAAGTTGAAATAGCACCACCTGTAGATACGCCTATTCCATTGGAGGTGGAAGAAGCCACACCATATACAGTGACAGTATCAACCACACCGCCTTTCGATACCAAGGTTGTGCCCTAGGATTCTGTGGCTGAAGCTAGAAGAAGAGGAAAGACCAAAATAGAAGAATCTGGTGTTGTACAAGGGATGACTAGGATTGGGAGAGTCCATACACTAGAATATTTGGGAGAATCCAGCAAGCAGGCCTCCAACAAACGGCCCTTTATTGAAACAGGTCCGGACGACCTTTGGAGGAAAGTGCAAGCAAGGGAGTATTCGGTCGTCGATCATATGAACAAAACTCCTGCTCAAATATCTATACCGTCGCTGCTATAGAATTCAAAAGCACACAGGAACGCTCTGATGAAAGTATTGAACAAAGCATATGTGCCCAATAACATCACGAGCGAAGAAATAGCTAATATGGTGGGACAGGTACTGGAAAGTCACAAATCACTTTCCATGAGGATGAGTTGCCACCTGAGGGTTTGAATCACAATAAGGCAGTTCATATTATAGTGCAATGCAAAGACTACTTCATAACCAGGGTCTTGATCGATGGAGGATCCAGTCTCAATATTTGCACGTTAACAACACTAAAGAGGTTGGGCAAAGGCCTGTATGAGATCCGAGAGAGGACTATGAATGTGAAGGCATTCGACGGATCTCAAAGAGCTACCATCGAGGAAATTAATCTCTGTCTGCAAATGGGGCCTACATGGTTTGATGTCGAGTTTCAGGTGTTGGACATATCTGCATCCTACAATCTGTTGTTGGGACGACCATGGATACACGTCGCTGGGGCTGTGGCATCAACTTTGCACCAGGCAGTGAAGTTTGAGTGGAACCATCAGGAAGTGATTATCCATGGAGATGGGAGCAACCCTATTTACACCCGTCAGACCATGCTAGTGGTTGAGAATAGAAGAAGTCTAGGTGGAGAGACTTATCATCATATCGAACGGGTTATCGCAATCAATAAAGATAAGTGGTGGGATAGAAAGATAGCAAGCATGATGAATTGGAGTGGGTATGAGCCTGGCAAGGGTCTTGGCAAAAATCTTCAGGGCATCTCAAAGCCAATACAGTCGAAGCGTCGTGGCACTACTTTTGGCCTGGGGTATCAAAATACCTGGCAGGAATACAATGACTGGTCACCACCATGTCATGGTCCGTACTATAAATTGGAGCAGCCTATACCGCACTTGAGTCAGAATTTCTAATAGATTGACGTCATATGGGGATCAGAGGAGGACGAAGCATTGGCAGCCTTGAGAAACGTGTTCCTGGAAGATGATGACATGGATTGTTGTGTGATTGTTGAGGAGGAGGAAGAGGAAGGCCCTACCATACGAGATGTGTAAAAAGGATCATTCCTCAAGAATTAGAGCATCAGTCCAAGGCCCGACGAGTCCCGAGGTAGCAAGGCTGATCAACATTGTTTATTTTATTTTTCTAAGAAAAATGAATTCTCTTTTGGTATTTTGTTTTAGATAATATTTCCTTATGTTCCAAAAACAATGTTTTAACTATTGAAAAAATCGCACTTGTTTGACTCTTTCAATGAATCGATGTTTGTTATTACCATCTTCTCTTATATCTTTATCTATACAACATTACTATTTCCTGTCTCGATGAACTGACAATTGTGACATGTAATAAGACAACTCAACAGAAGGATAGTGATTCAGAGGGAGAAGATTTTATACCCGAGGAAGTCGTCAGAGAAGTGGAAGACTTAGAAAATAAACATAAGTCCAACCTAGATGAAACAGAAATAATCAACTTGGGAGATTATGAAACCGTCAAGGAGACCCGCATCAGCATTCACCTGCCGCCGTCAGAAAAAGAAGAGTACACACAGTTCTTAAAAGAGTACGAGGAAATATTTGCATGGTCGTACGATGATATGACTGGGTTGAGTACATATATTGTGGCTCAAAAATTGCCCACAAACTTGTTGTGTCCACTAGTGAAGCAGAAACTTAGGAAATGCAAGCCTGATATGAATCTGAAAATCAAGGAGGAGGTTACTAAGAAAATCAAGGCCAAGGTCCTCAGGGTGGTTGAATACCCAACTTGGCTAGCCAACATCGTGTTAGTTCCAAATAAGGATGGGAAGGTCAGGGTCCGTGTCGATTATCATGATCTCAACAGGGCCAGCCCAAAGGATGATTTCCCATTTCCAAACATCCACATCCTAATCGACAATTGTTCCAAGCATGAACTCTAGTCATTTTTGGATTATTTTGCCAGTTACCTCCAGATCTGGATGGACGAGGAGAACGCTGAGAAAACCGCTTTCGTTACACCATGGGAAGTATACTGTTATAAGATGATGCCATTTGGCCAAAAGAACACTGGAGCCACCTATATGAGGGCTATGATTACAATTTTTCATGACATGATACATAAGGAGATCGAGATGTATATGGACGACGCCATCACCAAATATAAGAAAGCCACAGATCATATAGTAGATTTGAGGAAGTTCTTCGACACACTACGGAAGTACAACCTAAAATTAAACCTCGCAAAGTGTGCATTCGGGGTCCCTTACTGAAAGTTACTTGGGTTCATTATCAGCCGCTGAGAGATACAATTGGATCCGTCAAAAGTCAAACCCATCCAAGAGCTTCCACCGTCGAAGAGTAAGAAAGATGTAATGAGTTTTCTAGGACGGCTAAACTACATCAACCGGTTCATAGCCCAGTCCACAGTTATCTATGAGCTAATATTCAAGATGCTGCAACTAGTTGGACCGAATATTGTCAAAAGGCTTTCGACAAGATCAAGGAGTACTTATCAACACCACCAGTTTTGGTCCTTCCAGAGCTAGGTAGACCCTTGCTACTCTACCTTGCATAGCTAGATGGAGCTTTTAGCTGCATTCTGGGGTAGCATGACAAGACAGTGAGAAAAGAACAGGCTATCTATTACCTGAGTAAGAAGTTCACTCCATATAAAGCGCGGTACTCTCTGCTGGAACATACCTATTGCGCTTTGACCTGGATAGCTCAAAATCTGAGGCACCACTTCTCTGCTTACACAACTTATCTCATATGAAGGACGGATCCCTTGAAGTATATCTTTCCGAAACCCATGCCAACTGGCAAGCTGGCTAAGTGGAAAATCTTGCTGAGTGAGTTCAACATTGTCTATGTAACTCAGATGGCAATCAAGGGACAAGCATAGGCAGATCATCTTGCTGAAAACCCTGTGGAAGGAGAATACGAACCCCTGAAAGCGTATTTTACCGATGAAGAAGTACTATTCATAAGAGAAGACATTGTGAAATCCTACGACGGTTGGAGGATGTTCTTTGACGTAGTGGAAAATTTCAAAGGAGTTGGCATTGGAGTTGTCTTGGTATCGGAAACTAGCCAACATTATCCGGTATCTGTTAAACTCAGATTTCCCTGCACCAACAACATCGTGGATTGCATACTAGGACTCAACATGGCCGTCAACATTAATATTCAGGAGCTTCTAGTGATCGGTGATTCAGATTTGCTCGTTCACCAGGTACAAGGAGGATGGGCCACCAGGAATTCCAAGATATTTCCATATCTGCACCATGTGCAGGAACTAAGAAAGAGGTTCATGAAGATAAAGTTTTGGCATGTTCCCAGGACTCAGAACGAGTTTGCCGATGCATTGGCCACTTTGTCATCCATGATACAACATCCCGACAAGAACTTCATCGATCCTCTCCCAGTAAAGATCTATAGCCAACCAGCATATTGTGCCCATGTTGAAGAAGAAACAAATGAGAAGCCTTGGTTCTACGATATCAAAGAATATTTGGTGAAAGGAATACCCTGAGCATGTAAATTATACTCAGAAACGTACGCTTCAGAGGTTTTCCAACAGTTTCATCCACAGCGGAGGAACCCTTTAGAGAAGAACTCATGATTTGAGATTACTGAGGTGTGTCGTCGCAAAAGAAGCTTCTACGCTACTTGAGAAGATACATGATGGGACCTGCGGCCCGCACATGAATGGATTTGTCTTGGCAAAAATGATACTTAAGGCCGGTTATTTCTGGATGACCATGGAGACGGATTGCATCCAGTATGTCCAAAAATTCTACCGATGTCAAGTACATGCATATATGATAAAAGTGCCGCCAAATGAGCTCAATGCAACTAGCTCACCTTGGCCATTCGCCGCCTGGGGAATGAATGTCATTGGTCCAATCGAGCCCACCGCCTCGAATGGGCATCGGTTCATCTTGGTAGCTATTTGTTACTTTACCTAATGGGTTGAAGCAGCATCTTACAAAGTTGTGACTAACAAGGTCGTTGCGGATTTTGTTCGCGACTGGATTGTATGTCGGTTCGTAGTTCTAGAATCCATCATCACTGACAATGCCTCCACTCTCAACAGTGATCTGATGAAAACCATGTGCGAAACTTTAAAAATCAAGAACAAAAATTCCACAACGTACAGGCGTCAAATGAATGGAGCTGTAGAAGCCGCCAACGAGAATATCCAGAAGATACTGAGAAAGATGGTAGACAATCAAAACGAGTGGCACGAGAAGCTGCCATTCGCTTTATTGGGATATCGTACCATAGTCCGCACATCAATCGGGGAAACTCCATACTTGTTGATTTACGGTACTGAAGCTGTTATTCCTGCCGAAGTGGAGATTCCTTCCTTGAGGGTCAAACAAGAAGATGAGCTCAGTGATGTAGAATGGATAAGGAGCTGTTATGAGTAACTAGCCCTCATTGACGCAAAGAGGATGAATGTAGTGTGTCATGGGCAAAAATTTATCAAAATAGGATGTCCAGATCCTTCAACAAAAGAGTCCAGCCGAGACAGTTCACACCGGGGTAGCTGGTGTTGAAGAAGATCTTTCTGCATCAGGATGAAGCCAAAGAGAAATTCCCTCCCAACTGACAAGGTCCTTACATGGTTCATAGAGTGCTGACAGGAGGAGCCCTTATAATTGCAGAAATGGACAGAGAAGTTTGGCCAACACCGATCAATTCAGATCCAGTCAAGCGATACTATGTAAAACTATTTATGTTTTTTGAAAAGATGTAAATTGAACTACGCTCGACCAGATTCCCGTTTAAGAGGGGATACGTAGGCAGCCCTATAGGTTCGGTTGCAATTCAATAAAAATCTTATTTCCCCCCATAATCAGAAACTGGGCCAGAATTTTGAGGAGGACCCTCAAAATTCCGAAGCAAGTTCAACCGATCGCAACATGTACAACAATCAAAGATGCCTTCCATTTGCATGGGACTAAGCCCTGTCCCAAATCTTGCATGAGACTAAGCTCTGTCTCCATCTGTATGAGGCTAATCCATGCCTCTCTATTTGCATAAGGCTAAGCTCCGCCTTCCATTTGCATGGGACTAAGCCCTGTCCCGAATCTTGCATGAGACCAAGCTCTGTCTCCATATTTGCATGAAGCTAAGCCTTGCCTCCATATTTGCATAAGGCTAAGCTCTGCCTTAGCTTCCATCTGCATGGGACTAAGCCCTGTCCCGAATCTTGCATGAGGCTAAGCCTTGCCTCCATACTTGCATGAGGCTAAGCTCTGCCTCTCCATTTGGATAAGGCTAAGCATTTCCTTCTATTTGCATGGGGCTAATCCCTATCCCGAATCTTTCATGAGGCTAAGACCTGTCTCCTATTTGCATAAGTCCAATCATTGCTTCCTTTTATTTGCCGAGACTAAGCACTGTCTCTCCGTCACTATCCATTTTCTCTTCTTTCAGGTTAAGCTCTGCCCTCAACTTCACAAGATTAATCCTTGTCTTGTTGATTTTAGCATCATATTATTGCATCTCATGGGCTGAAATATCGCCAACTTGTCCAAATGCGTCATTGTCTAAAGGAATCATCCTCATAGACGGAAGGCACCGTGTCATGGCCAGAGGATCTCTCCAAATTTGCATATCATTATTCAAAGGCGTCATGGTTCAGAGGCACCATTTCCATGGCCCGAGAACATCATTTCATGGCATGCGAATCCCTCACTCAACAATTCATGGCCCAGAACATCATGGTCTAAAGACGTCATCCTCAACCGTCCAAAGACAATTCTCATGGTCTTAAGGGAATCTGCATCATGTTTAAATTTCCACACAAATATATGTTTGTAGTATCTCTTTACTTGTAGGTGACCCGACAAGCAAGCGCTACCCCAACAGGAGCAATCTCGCTCTAGTTCTTTCAAATTATTTCAAACATGACCCCTCACCATAGCCATTTTTTCACCTATTCCAAAATCTCGTGTTCGTTCTTGTGATGACTTCATCGGTATATTTCGCCGATGAATCCAGAACTACACACAGCCTGATTCCTGTAAAACCAGGGATATGTAGGCAGCTCAGGAACCAGAGTGCGGCCTAAATCTCTCAAACCATCTCGCTCGGTCAAAATTAGTCATCATATCTTTACCCAATAATTCTTTCATCCGTCTCGGGTAAAGATGGGCATTTGTTGATACCCAATTTTTCTCTATAATATTTTTCAAATTCATATATACCTTCAAAACTATGCATTGGCATCAATTGATATTTTTCCATAATGTTTACATTTTTTTAAAATTAATTTATCCCAGTATGTTATTTATTTAAATAATTACAAATTGCATCACAAAGGACTTTATAACAATTTCATGGCTTAATATTGTTATTTTTATTTATACTAGGCTTAAATTGTTACACAAATAGCCACATTTACATTTCTGGGTTACAATTGTAATTATAACCCATGCATGCATTATTACATTATTTTACTAGAAAATAACTCATTATATTTTTCAAATATTGAGTAATTATTTAAAAACATTTCTATGCATGAAAATTATTTTTTTATAATCTGTTAATTATGTTATAAAATATTTTTTATCAATTATTTGGGTATTTAAGAAATAGCCCTTTTTTATTTTAGACTTTACCCTTTTTTACCAGCACAAACCCCTTAATAAAACTAGCTCAAACCCCTTAAAGCCCAATCTTCCTACCCGACCCAATCGCCCCGTTTAATCGTGGTCGTTAATCATTTTGACCAACGGTCCACAATTGAACCTACCTTAATTAACCCTCTCACCTACCCTTACTCCCCCATTCTCTCCAATTCCTCCGTCACCGTCCCCTGACCCCTCCAAACTCTCTCTCAACTCACCTTAACCCTAATCGTCGTCACCGGCGAGAACATCCTTTCTATGGCGTTTCTATGCCTTCCCCGACCACCTCTAGTCTCCTATACTCCATGGCTCTTTGATTTAATGAGTCCTTGAGAAGGTCTCAAGGAAAACCAACCTGTCCCGGTTTGAAACTTGTTTACCGGCCTGTCTCAGGTCATTTTCATTTGTAAGTAAGGGTTTCTCCTTTTTTTATTATGAATCCTTGGGTCTTTTGACTGATTCTCTTCATCTCTGCTATTTTATGAAAACCCTAGTTTTTTACTGTCGATCCTTCTCAGATCTTTATAGATCTAGGGTGACTCGAGTACTATTAAGTGTTTTCTTTTTAAAGACTATTGTTTTAATTAACTATTTCAATTTTAATCAATCTTTCTAAGTTAGGGTTCATCACAAACTGTTCTTCGAAGATTTCCCTAACTTCTCAGTGTTTAATTATTTGTTCCTTCATCATCTTGACTAATTTTCGCATAAATGTTCAAACCCTAGACGATTCTGTGTGATATACTGGTTTCTTCAATTTTTGTTTCGATACTTTTGTTATTTCCGTGATACCAGCCGTATTAGTTTACTCCATTTTTGGACTTAAATGTTTTCCCTGTTAAAATCCAGTATTCTTTGGGATTTTTTCCCTAATTGATCTCTATTAGTGATTCGAACCAGTTTTTCTTGTTAAACCCGGTATTTTAGTGATGTTTTACTTATTTAATTTCTATTTATGGAATCTGAGTAATTCTTTTCTGTAAAATCAGTACTCTTTGAAGATTTTCTTACTGACTATTTCCTATTAATCACCCTGTTAAAATTTGTGTGCTTGATTTATACCAATTCCCTTATTTATCACCTGTTTCCCTCTTTTACTTGCCTTAATTAGTCATCCGTATGGTTTTTGAATTTTTACTGATTCCCTATTGGGTATGATTTGGATTCTTTGCATTAATTAGACCCTTCTGTTGTGACCATTAATTGATTACCCCCAAATTAAGGGGTCTATTCCGGACTCCCCATGGAAATTGATTATGTGATTATTTTATTTCCCTTAATTGATTGAATTTCGATTCCCTTTACCTTATTTGTTCTACTCCCTAAGTGATATATATACACTCTTATTTTGCCTCTCAAACACACGGACAACAGTTCAAAAAACACACACACACACACACAAACTTTCTCTCATCTCTCTTTCATCTACTTGTGCTCATAGCTTGTCTAGCCAACTGAAAGCCAAGGCTAGACTGTGGAATTCTACATACTTTACTTTCTGCATTTGCTTCCTTAACTGGTATGTTCCTATCTCAATGTCATTCTGAAATTCAAATCTATGTGCTCCTTGTTGTTTTTCTTCTATTTAGACTGTGTCTTTCTATACTAGCATAACTACTGTCTAATCAGCATGTCTAGGTTTCACTTTTTTTTGTTTGTTACTTTTGCCAACATGTTTACTTGAGTTCATGTTTACTTCCTTCAACTAGCATGCTCATTTTAGTATCTCAGACTCCTAATCTATATGATTAACCTCAGTTGGCATAACAAATTCTGTGTAGTAGACCCTTGTCCTTAGCATGATTATTCCTACATCCTGTGTCTATGCTTTTCTGTCTATTACCACTTTAGCTTTAAGTATAATTTCCTTGTTGATACTTTGATTCAGTAGTTTGTATTCTAATGCTATGAATTTGGTCGATGGTTGTCAATCAATCCCTGCTTGTTCTATGTACTTGTTGGTCAATATGCTCTCCCTCTTATCCATGTTTATGTGTTTATGATTTAAGCTCCCTATGTTCCCAACCTCCTAATCCCTATATATAAAGTTGTTTGTCTTCACTTAGAATTAAGTAATAAATGACTTTGAATCTAGGCACTTTAAAGATTTTGTGATGGTGGTGTTGTTTTGTTGAATATTTCTTCCTCTCACTTCCAAAATAGTTTTCACTTTTAACATTTTTCATAAAATTGTTTCCATTCATGAAATACTTTTTCACTCCTAAATGTTTTACTCCAATACTGAGTCATTCCAATTATGTCAAGCACCCTCACTTCTACTCTTAGATTACTTAAGTTCTGCCCCTCCAGTGCGTGTACTGCCTAGGAATCCATGAGATTCCTCCGAACTCTGGCACACTGGGGCTGGCCCTTCCACACTGCACATAACCACTTTTCTATTTGGAAAGATCTTGGTGTGAGCATTTCCTGGGGGTCCCTGAGGCCCTTGGGAACTTTGACGCACCAGGATACCCCTATTGGATAATATGAGACTGTGGCATCATGGACAATTGGAAGGCCTGGTATTTCCAGGTTCACTTTGGGCCTATTCAGGCTCCCTATAGCATAGCTTTCTTTTATTATGTAATTCATTTATTCATGGTCTATAATAATAATCCTTGTAAACAGATATTGGAGAAATTAGTTAAAGGAGAGGGATTCTTATATAATTTTGTGGGGAAACCGGGTAGAAAACATGCTTTTAGGTCTATTATGTTTACTTGCTTTAGAAATCATGCCTTTAGGTTTATTATGTTTCTTTGCATTAGAAATCATGCCTTTAGGATTGTTTGGCATCCTAGAAAATATGTTATAGTCACATTGTAGCATTTGTTACGAAACTCTACTTCTGCATAATCATTACCACTTAGAAATTCTGTTATTAAGTTACTGCTATAATATTGCCTAACTAAAATGTCCATTCTTTATGTGCATTAGCAATCATGCTTTAGAACTGCTATTGCATTCGCTTTAAAACCATGTCTACATCGCGTAAAATCAGTAACTATTATGTCTATAAGAGTGTTTAAAAGCAATCTCAGTACCTAGATGTTATAGAGATAAATGTGTGTAAACCAGTTCTGTAATATTCAACACCTAGACCAGCATGCTAATAGGACTTAATAAGTTCAAACTGTTTGTTTTAACTTGATTTCTAGAACCCTGATTACGTTTTAGACAACATGTTTATAGGGTATCTCCGATCCACGCCTAGGCAAGCCTGTAGGTAATCAAAATCTTATTAAAACTATGAAACTATGCTTTGTTTATTTGTGAACTGCCCAGGTTCAACAGATCCTAAAATTAGTAGGAAATTTTATTAGGTTTCTATCACTCCACCTTAACACCATGTTGCATATATTTTGTTTACTCATCTAGATATCCTGCCCTAGGACCTTTCTGAAACATATGAAATCTTGTTGTTTGAGACGTGCTAATTATCTGTTTATTTGTGGAGGTAAATATGAGCCCTTTAATTGTTCTGTTACTTGACAGTCCTGTTTGTTCTTTGTTCTCGCTTAGATTTTCTCATTTAAACACCTTAGGAGAGTCTAGAACAATCTGAAATTAGAGGTCCTGAACACCTCTAGGGCCGTAAGGAAGGGACGGGTAATGCACGCATATAGTTCGTCTAATTAAAACCGCTTATATAACCACTAAGGGGAGGGTAATTGGGTAGTAAAAGGATATGATGACATATGCGCTAATGCCACGCGTAACCCCTTTAGTTGAGGAAGGATTACCAGGTATTGTACAGATGTGATCCTATAGTCTAATAAACTTAGGACTTCTCTATTTTTATACATATGTGTGCTTAGACTTCTTTATTTGTTAAATGACTAATTCACAAAATAAGTTTGGTTGGGACCCACTGTTGTGGACCTTTAGGGGTGCCTAACACATTCTTCTCAAGGTAATTTCAAGCCCTTACCCAATCTATGGTAACACTAACCGACTTTTACGAGTTATTTGCTATAGGTTCCCTAATGCACCTTAAATCCGTTAGGTGGAGACTCTTCAACTCCTTGTTGCCACGACCCGAAATCCCACCTTCAGGCCGTGATGGCGTCTAACGTTGACCCCGCTAGACAAGCCAACGTTTTTGGTTAAATTTACTATTTTCTTTATTTATGACATTTAAAAGAACAACAATAAACTTGAATAAATGAATAAGAATGCAGAAGCTAAGATTTCATCAACTTAATATAATAAATGTTACGAAATTCCGTACATAAACCCCCAGAACTGGTTTCACAATTTCACGGACAGTCTAAGATTGCCAAAATCATGAGTTTGAAATTAAGAAGTGTAGCTGTCTAGAAATACAAGATAAGATAGAAGGAAAGAAATAGATGGTGACGCCAAGGCCTGCGGACGCCCGCAGGACTACCTCGGTGTCGCCGTGGACTTAAGGATACTCCCTCGCTCAATGTCCACTGGGTCCGACGCTGTAATCTACACAACATAAAGAAGTGCAGGTGTAGCATCAGTACAACCGACCCCATGTACTGATTAAGTGCCGAGCCTAACCTCGGCGAAGTAGTGACGAGGCTAGGACACTACAAATAACGAATACCTGTGCAGTTCAATAATATAATAAAGAAGTAATGACAAGAAATAAACAGTTAAACACAAAACCAGGGTTAACATGCTGGGAAAAAGGGGCAACAACTCACTGAAATAACAGAACAAATGAACGACTGAAATGTATAAATAACTGTAGGAATTAACAACTCTGAACAAATAAATAAATAGAAACGGCACGGCATGTCCCCTCGTTCTATAACCTCACAAAACACTTAGCACGGAATGTCCCCTCGTGCATAAATAATAATCCCTCGGCACGGAATGTCCCCTCGTGCATAACCTCACAATCACCCGGCACAAAATGTCCCCTCGTGCATAAATAAATAAATAATCACTCGGCACAGAATGTTCCCTCGTGCATAAATAAATAAATAATCACTCGGCACAGAATGTCCCCTCGTGCATAACCTCACATTCGCTCGGTACGGAATGTCCCCTCGTGCATAACATATATAAAAGCAGCAATTTGATAGGAAAATTCAACGATAAGAATACTTAAATGCATAGAAATGTCCAACAATAATTCTACTGTTCCGGCAAGGAACACAACTATAACCAATATCACTCAGAAGTACAATTGAACGGATAATCCTCAAGCGAACGAATAATCAATAATATTCTACATCATGAATTACTCTCAATGCATAACTTCCAAAATGACAATCACTTCATAACATAGAGGATATCAACAGAAATCACATATATCACGAAATTCGACTCATGGGCATGCTTGACCACAACACATAGGTACTCGTCACCTCATCTATACGTTGGACATGAATATCACATAGCAAATAAGACTCAATACCTATTCCCTCAAGCTAAGGTTAGTCCAAACACTCACCTCGGCTCCAAGAATGCAAATCAATCCTCTAGCATCGCTTTTCCTCTCGAATCTGACTCCAAAACAATCGTATCTAGACACAATTGACTCAATAACATGAATAATTATTCAACAATTCAATTCCAACGCCTAATTAAAGATTTCCCAACATTCTTCCAAAATTTCCAAAATTCGGCCTCGGGCCTGCTTGGTCCAAACACGAGGTTCGGACCAAAACCCGGTCACCCATTCCCCCACGAGCTCGAATATACAATTTGTTTTCAAAATTCGACCCCAAAACGAGGTCCAATTTCCAAATATTCAAAACGCCCTAACTCTACCCAAAACCCAAATGTCTACCCTTAAATTCATTGATTTTAGGCCTAGAATCTAATGATTGTTGATGAAAATGGAAGAAAATGGAGCTAAGACTACTTACCTATGAACCTATGGTGGAAAAGGTGCTCCAAAATCGCCTAAAAGGTTGGGGAAGAAGAAGTTTTAGAAAAATGGGTTAAATCCTGTATGGATTATGTTTTTGGGTATTAAAAATTACTAGACGGATTTACTCTCCGCGTTCGCGGAGATTCAGTTACACAGACCTGTGCGTTCGCGGTTGGGGGGCCGCGTTCACACGGGGTAATCACCCCCCAGCGCTAGGTACCCCTCCTATGCTGTGCGTTCGCGACCTATTTGGCGCGTTCGCACAATGTCCCCAAACATACCCTCCGCGTTTGCATCCCATGTGGTGCGTTCTCATAGTAACCCCCAAGGACCCTCCGCGTTCGCAAAGAACAAATTGACCCTGACCCCCCTGCCCTCTATAACCCTGTGCGTTCGCACCCTTTTGGGTGCGTTCACATTTGGTAAATCCCTGGACACTAGATGACAACAATTACACCAGATTTTCTAAGGCTTTTTGCACTACGACACCTACCCGAAACTCACCCGAGCCCTCGAGGCTCAAAACCAACTTTACACACAACCTCAAAAGCATCCTACGGACTTATTCGAGTAATCAAAACACCAAAATAACATCATAAACACTGAATTAAGCCTCAAAATCTATAGAATTTTCTCAAAACTTCATAACTTTCAAATTTTCCATTTTTAGTCCGAATCACGTCAAACCAAGTCCATTTCTTACCAAATTTCCCAGATAACTCATATAAAACATATTAAACCTGTTCTGGGCTCCGGAACCATAATACGGGCCCGATATCACAGGTTTCACATCAAATCTGATTTTCAAAAGCCTTTATATTTTTCAGAAAATAATTTTCTTTAAAAATTCATTTCTCGGACTCGGGACCTCGGAATTCAATTCGGGACATACGCCCAAGTCCCATATTTTCATACGGACCCTCCGGGACCGTCAAATCACGGGTCCGAGTTTGTTTACCAAAAGTGTTGACCAAAGTCAACTTTATTCAAATAATTATCATAAATTCAACATTTATTAAATTTGTCCACTTAACGGCTTCCCACCTACACGCCCGGGCTGTGCACGCACATCGAGGTGAGATAAAAGGAGGCTTTCATGGCCTCAGAACACATATTTAGCTAGAATTACACGGGATGACCTTTTGGGTCATCACACTTGTACCCCTTTTCCAAAAGGAATTGAGTTGTCCCAATGAATGTCAAAACCCGGACATCCACTGCAAAGAGAAAAATTAAAAAAAAGGGGCGCGACAAGTGCTATGTCAAGCCAAATTATGACATCAAATCACTCAGGCCCTCGGCCTTTAATAGGCATGTTGCAGAATGCAACCCGATCCCATATCATATCCTCACAAATCTCGCCCTCGGCCTCACGCAGTCATAAACCTCACGAGCCACTCGGGCATTTCAGTAAAAATCAGGGGACTCAGCCCAAAACAACTTTCATATGCTTCAAAATATAGTAATGAAACTGTATTAAACAGTGAGTAGGTAAAAATCATGACTGAGGATAGCTTTCAAATCAAAACAGTGTGAGGATAGTAATAAATACCCCTGAGGGTCCAAATAGTGCCGCCACAAGTCCCCAAACACGACATTCAGCCCAAGTTATATGAATTCTTTCTAAAAACACATAGTTATTATATAACTTTAATCAAAATTTGCAACTCTACAGTTGCAACGGGACGGACCAAGTCACGATCGCTAATGGTGCACACCCACACGCCCGTCATCTAGCATGTGTGTCACCCCAATATAGTGTAATAATACGAAATCCAGGGTTTCATACCCTCAGAACTAGATTTACAATCATTGCTTACCTCAAACCGGGCAAAACTCTAGAATGCGCTGCTCTTACCTATTGATTCGACCTCCAAATTCTCCGAACCTATCCAAAATCGGTATATTATAATCTATACAAGCTAAAGGAATGAATCCCATATGAAAATTATCAATTTAGATAAATAAATGCCGAATTAGGTCAAACCCGACCCCCGACCCACATCTCGAAATCTGATGAAATATACAAAACTAGGAAACCCATTCACTCACGAGTCCAACCTTGCCAAATTTATCAAAATCCGACTTCGAATCGACATTCAACTCTCAAACCCCCATCTTATGAAGTTTCCACAATTTTCCCCAATTTTCCACCCCAAGGTACTAATCAAATGATGAAATCAATGATGTATACATGTTTATTAGACAAAATCGAGTTAGGATCACTTACGCCGATGAACTTCTTGAAAAATCTTCGAAAATCGCCACAACCCGAGCTCTCTAGGTCAAAATATGAAATAAAAACCTTGAACCTCGTATTTATAGTGTAACCCTCAGATCCTCATTACGCTGACCGCCGAAAAATATCACCGCCCCCACTCGCCTCTCCACGGTCCGCGGAATTTCGATCGCGGCCACGAAATTTTCTAGTTCCAGCGGTCGTGCCCCATTTTACGCTAACCGTGAAAGCCTCCACCGTTGACTGCGGAATTCTGCCGCCTCCGTGATATCTCACCGCAGTGCGCGTAATTTCAGCGTGGTCGGCACTCCCAACTTCAGAAACTCAACACCAGCAGCTGCTTTCAACATCTAAACTCATCCGATAATTATCTGAAATACACCCGAGACTCTCGGGACCTAAACTAACCATACCAATGCATCCCATAACATCATTCACACTTAGCCAAACCTACAAATCACTCAAAATTACACCAAAATGTCAAATCACACTCAGATTCAAGCCTAAGAACTTATAATTCCGAAATTACTCAAACGACGCTGAAACCAATCAATTCTTGTCTAAATATCCTCAAATTTTGCACAGAAGTCAAATTTGACACCACGAATCGATTCCAACTTCCAAAAATTCCATTCCGACCAGGATATCTAATTTTTCACTACCAACCAAAAATCGCAAAATTTCCAATTTCTCCAATTCAAACCTAACTCTACCGCGGACTCCCTAATCACATTCTAAACACAGACCAACCAACCCATTACCATGAAATACAGTTGAACAACACCTAAAGAAACAGAAATTGGGAAAACCGGCTATAACTATCAGAATGACCGACTGGGTTGTTACATCCCCCCTCTTAAACTAACGTTCGTCCTCGAACGAGTCTAGAAATATCTTGGAGTCTCAAATAGGTATGGATATGTGCTCCGCATCTCCCGCTCGGTGTCCTAGGTGGCCTATTCTGCAGGTTGGCCTCTCTACTACACTTTAACTGAAGTTATATCATTTGACCCCAACTTTCGAACCTGCTCACCCAAAATAGCCATTGGCTCCATGTCATAGTCAAATTACCCTCTAACTGAACCGTACTGATGTAACGACCCGACAGGTCATTTTGAGCTCTAGCGTGTCGTTTAGCGGTTTGAAGTCATGAGCATATCCATTTAAGGTATGATGACTCGCGGTTGAATTTCAAGAAGTTTGGAGTCAAATTGGAAAGAAAATTCTCATTTCGGAAGCCTTAAGTTGGAAGAATCAACTAAGATTGGAATTCTGAGTAAACGACCTCCGAATCAGTATTTGAAGGTTCTTGCAGGTTCGTATGATGATTTCGCATTTAGGCGTATGTCTGGATCGGGATTTGGATAACCTGGGAGCGTTTCGGCGTATATTATGGAAGTCAGCATTTTTGAAGGAATTTCCTAAGTTTGGATAACCCGGGAGCGCGATCGGAAGTGAATTCAGATGTCCGTAGGTTATTTTGAAGTCATTGGGCTAAAGATAGAAATTTGAAGGTTTTTGAGAAATCTGACCGGAAGTAGAAATTTTGATATCGGGGTCGGAATGCGATTTTGAAAGTTGGAGCAGATCAATAATGTCGAATATGACTTGTGTGCAAAATTTGGGGTCAATCGGATGTGATTTGATAGGTTTCGGTGTCGGATGTAGAAGATAGAAATTCCTAAGTTCTTAAAGATTGGATTGGAGAGTTATTCGTTGTTTCGATGTTTTTTGATATGATTTGAGGCCTCGAGCAATTCCGAACTATGTTTTGGAACAGGTTGGGGTAATTGGACAGGGTCCCGGAGGCCTCGGGTTGATTGCGGGTGGTTAACAGATCAATATTTGAAGTTGAAAAAAAGCTGAGGTTGTTGTCATCTGGTGTGACCGCACCTGCGAGGCTTTGGCCGCATGTGCGTAGCCGCATGTGCGAGTTTTGGCTGGAGATGAGATGCCACAGGTGCGGGAGTTTGGGTGCAGATGCGGAAATGAGCCTGGGCAGACTGATTTTTAAAACGGGAATTTTGTCATTTCTTCTCCTATTTTCATTTGGTATGGGCAATTGTGGAGAGTTTCAAGGAGGCATTTTTGTCAAGGATCACAAGGTAAGTTATTCAAACTCTTCTAAGTTAAATGCATGGTCTAAGTACGGATTCGAGTAGGGGAAAATGTGAAAATTTGGGAATTTTGAAGAAAACCTAGAAACTTGGTAATTTGGATTTTTGCCACGAATTGAGCATGAATATTTGAGTAAATTGTATATTTGAGCTAGTAAGACTACGAGTAGAGTTTATCTTCGAGAAATTTTAGATTATGGGCACGCGGGCCCGAAGGCATTTGTGTCAATTCTCTTAGCGGAGCATTTCACCCTCTGACTGATGGTCATTGGTTTGCCGTTATTTGGCTAGTTTTGGGACGTTGTGCATCAATTGGAGTCATCGGAAGGACTTGGAAACCGGTTATGGAATTCCGGAGCGAGGTAAGTCTCCTTTCTAACTTTGTGAGGGGGAATTTTCCCCCTAGGTGAACTAATTAAATATGTGCTACTATATTTGGGGGCTACGTAAGCACAAGGTGACGGGAGTCCGTGCGCAGCTACTATTATGCTTTTGTCCGGGAGCCTAGGACTCACTAGAATTCTTTACTTGTTGTACTTGCAACTTTGTTGGTAAAACGAGATTGTCTAATCTCATTTAATTAGTAAATGAATATTTAGGTAGGTTAAACTTCCTTATCTTAATCATCTGAAAAGAGAACTTATCCTTTCCTTGGCTAAATATTTTCTGATGGATTCCTAATGTACTACTAGAATGTGTGTATCTATATGGGTACCCGAGTCGCAAGTATGATTCGCGAGCGGGGTAACTCTATTATTTATATTTAACTGCGTCGGATGTATGATTGCGAGCGGGGTAAATCCTCCTACCAAACTCTTATGGGATTGGGTCGTTCGCCTCGGCAAGACTTATGTACCACACTCTTATGGGATCAGGCCGTTCGCCTCGGCAGGATTTATGTACCACACTCTCATGGGAGCTGGCCGTTCACCTCGGCAGTTTAATAGAAGCATTTATGGTTTACGCCGTTTGACCCTTTAGCAGTGCACAATTAACTTTTATGTTGGATCAGGTCGTACGCCTCGGCATTCCCTATGTACTTCCTATCTCCATTGAATCGTGCGAAATGCTTGGCTAGAAGCCAGTGTACCTGAGGGTTCTCCCCCTTATTTAAAGTATAACAACCTACTTGGGTGAAACCGTATCTATGTGTACGTTTTATTTACGGAAGGAATTTGCTAATTGAGATATGAGTAAAATGTAAGAGGGGAATCGTACCATGTGATTTATTCTCATTTGTTATATACTTTTACTCTGTTTCATATTTATTTATTTCGTTACTATACCTGATACTAATTGACCTCTAGCAAGTGTCAAGGTTGACCTCTCATCACTACCTCTCTTAGGTTAGGCGGGATACTTACTAAGTACACGTTGTTTTCGTACTCATGCTACACTTGCGTTGCATTTTTGTTACACAGGTACCCTCACAGCATTTTGGTTGATTTGGGGACTTAGACGAGCTGCATCACCTGGAAATGACCCGCAGCCGGCAGAGTCTTCCTCTATGTATTGTATTTTCATTTTAAATTTCCTGTCCAACTTGTATTTCGGACAGGAATTGTAGTATCTATATAAATTCCTAGAGGTTCGCTCATGCACTTGTGATACCAGGTTCTGGGATTTGTTATGGGATTCATTAACTATTTAAATTTGCTAAAGATGTTATTGTTTACTTAGTAGAAGTTCGATAATTATTGTTTACGAAAATGATAAAGGAATGATTTCAAAATGTTATAATAAAGATTTCATTACATAATTAAGTGTTGGCTTGCCTGATTGTGGGATCCGGTTCCATCACGACCTGTATGGATTTTGGTTCGTGACATCTGAAGTCCAAAACATAGGACGGGTCGCCAATATACTTCCGAAGCATGGATACATGAAACACAGGATGCAGACTCGACAAGCTGGGTGGCAAAGCAAGCTCATAGGCCACCTCCCCAATCCTCTAAAGTACCTCAAACAGACCAATAAACTGGGGGCTCAAATTGCCTCTCTTCCTAAACCTCATAACACCCTTCATGGGTGATACCTTCAGCAGAACCTTATCTGCGACCATGAAAGATACATCTCGAACCTTCCTGTCCGCGTAGCTCTTCTGCCTAGACTACCCCGTGCGAAGCCGCTCCTTAATCAATTTCACCTCATCTAAAGCATCCTGAACAAAGTCTGTACCCAAGAGCCTAGCCTCAGCGGCTCAAACCATCCAACTGGAGATCTACACCTCCTCCCATATAGGTCTGATAACACAACATTAACTGAAATTTCTTCGTTCGACCTAGCCCACGCCTTAGAATCCAAACTTCCACATCCAAAATTTTCTATTCGATCAGAAACTTGCACCTACACACAGTGTAATTCTGATTAAATTGTATCCAACCATAACCATAGCCATAACTCAATATGAAATCACATGATATCCCACGTAAATCAAACACTCGTAGCGATAATTTATGATCACAGTGAATGTTTAGAACAACCTAATTCCAGTTAAATCTATCGTCAAACATAGACTCCTTCTAACACCTTCATATAATACCAATGAGGAAAGAGACACGCAGAAACCCATAACCATTCGTCGGATCAACAAGTGGTGGAACTCCCTCTCATTCGATAGGAATTATAGCAAGATCTCTAAGTCGAGCAGCATCAATATCCTCCCAAATATACGTTAACCAGATCAAGTAGCACCCATTCTGGGTCCGACAACCTCATCTCATCCAACACAACCACTCTAGTGACGTGACGCATCAATACAACTTAAAGCCACAACCTCTGCAGTCCGAGCACAAATAAGCAACATCCTAAATGAACTAAAATATGATAGATGACATCAAACAATGGAACTGTCCCGCAAGATTAACGGGTATCGCCCCAACGTGAAGCCAAGAACTACTCACACACCGTAAAACCAAAACACACGAATCTAACACACAAGGATCATATCTCAACATACTTCGCTGCAAATGCATGAACCCATCCAATCGCCGGTCCATTTTATATACTTCGATCCGCCTTGCTCAAAATCGATAGCCACATGATATTTGACGCCAAGTAATCAAAGTGCATTACCATAACCAAAGAGAATCAGACGATACAATGCCACACGAACCTGAAAGAATATAACCAATACGTCTCCATCATGCAATACCCAATTACTCATCCCACTCAAATTCCGCTATACGATCACAATAAGACCGCACTATGTGTGGCCTAAAAATAACACCAAAACATCAAATCACACTCGGATTCAAGCCTAAGAACTTATAATTCCTAAATTCCTCAAATGACGCCGAAACCAATCAATCCTTATCGGAATATCCTCAAATTTTGCACACAAGTCAAATTCGACACCACGAATCTATTCCAATGTTTGAAAATTCCATTCCGAACTCTATATCTAATTTCCCACTACCAACCGAAAATTGCCAAATTTCCAACTTTGCCAATTCAAGCCTAACTCTACCACGAACTACCCAATCACATTCCGAACCCCAACCAACCAACCTGATACCATGAAATACAGTTGATTAACACCTAAAGAAACAGAAATGGGGAAACGTGCTATAACTCTCGAAACAACCGGTCGGGTCATTACACTGTAATATGAAACAATTAGTCTATTTACCTTTTAGACTATATTATACCTCTTTGTCTTCTTGTTGGAAGGAGGAAACAAAGTTCAAAACTTTTCATTCCTTTTCTTTTGTGGTGCGTTTTCTTCTCATTAATCTTTGTTGCTTCTTCTCCTAGTTATATTAGAAGAACTTGTTGAATCCTGGAGAATGCGCCTAATAATATTTATCACACTGTGGGCGAAATATCCTTAAGGACAGTGTTCGCTAAATATTATTCTCCATAGTCCAATATTTTTTCCAACAAAATTTTATTGTATCGTATTAATCCATCGTTACGTAACGACAAAAAGTGCCACTTTATGTAACGATCGATTTGGCTTGGTCGCGTCGTTACTTTATTTTTTTCTCTCATCTCTCCCTTCATTATTAATAAATAATCTTATTTTATCTTTTTCTCTTTTTTTTATATAATAATTCTACCTCGTGTCATAATTTTGCTTTATATCATTGCAAGGTTATTCTTCATATTTCTAGTGCGTGATATCATGAAATAATGGAAAATAATACAATCTATCCAAGTATTGTATTCATCAAAAGGTACAATACAATAGCATATAATATGATATAATACATTATGAAACGATATGTAACAACCATCCAAACATGTCATTTATCTTGGTTTGTGATTATAGTGTATAGTAGTACTCTCGCCGTCTCATTTAGTGTGTGAATGTTTGATTTAGATTCCAAAGTTAAAGAAAAAAGGACATAAGAAACTTGTAATTTAAAACAAGTCATAAATTGTACGGGTATAAACTATCTAATTAAGAATAAACAAAATTTCATGCTACAATAATTATAAATACAAAAATATGTCATTTAGACATAAGAAGAAATATAATCACATAAATTAACACTAAAGGAGCCTGTGATGACCCAAAAGGGGTCATCTTATGTAAATCTAATTGTGACTGTGTTGCGAGGCCCCGAAAGCCTCCGTTAATCTCACCTCGATGTGTGTGCACTGCCCAGGCGCGTAGCCGGGAAGCCTTTATGTGAAAACTTGATTAAGAGTTGAACTTATGATAATTAATTGAATAGAGTTGACTTTGGTCAACATTTTTGGTAAACGGACCCGGTTTCATGATCTGACGGCCCTGGAAGGTCCGTAGGAAAATATGGGACTTGGGCGTATGCCCGGAATCGAATTCCGAGGACCCAAGTCCGAGAAATGAATTTTTAAAGAAAATTGTTTAATGAAAATATTAAAGGCTTATGAAAATAAACCTTGATGTGAAACCTGTGCTGTCGGGCCCTTATTATTGTTTCGGAGCCCGAAACAGGTTCAATATGTGTTGTTTAAGTTATCTGTGAAATTTGGTAAGAAACGGACTTGATTTGACGGGTTTCGGATCAAAATGGGAAAAATTAGAGTTAATGAAGTTTTGAGGATTTTCATAGAATTTGAAATTTGGTTAGGAATGTGATTTTATGTCCCCGAGGTTCGAATGAAATTCCGAGACCGGAGATAGTTCCGTTATGTCATTCATGACTTGTCTGCAAAATTTAGGGTCGTTGCGGGTAGTATAGGTCGGTCCGGCGCGTTGTTATAGAAATCAAGAACTTAGAAATCCTTAAGTTTGATCCTAGGGGTTTTGAGGGGTGATTATTAGATTTAGCGCTGCTTGGGGTGTTCTGAAAGGCTCGAGCGAGTCCGTATTATTAGTTAGGAATTGTTGGTATAGTTGGACGGGGGCTCGGGTTGGCCCAGGTGCCTCCCACACACCACACGAGGCCAAAACCCAGCTGAAGATGCAGCTGGTGCACCTGATCTGGTGTGACCGCAGGTGCGGTTTCCCAGTCCCAGGTGCGGGACCGCTCCTGCGGTCCCAGCCTCGCAGGTGCGGTTCCTCTTCCGCAGGATCGGAACCGCAGGTGCGGTCTCCAACTCCGCAGGTGCGGTCCTCGAGCCGCAGGTGCGGAATCCCTGTAGGCCATGCAGTGATATTTCAGTTAAACATGGGATTGAGTCATTTCCTCTATTTTTCCATCTTCTTCCTTGGGTTATTGTGGAGCTTCCATGAGGGCCTTCAACCGAGTACTTGAGGTAAGTAAATTCCCTATCTAGCATTTGTTTCAAACATTAATTCCTAGTTAAATCCCCTACTAAATTATTTAAAATCATAGAATTAGGTAGTAATTTTAGAGTTCTTGAGGATTTTGTGATTTTTCCCATTTTAGGCCATGAATTCAAGTATAAACCACACATTAATGATCCTTAGGCTTTGGGTGAGTGATCCCTTCGAGAGTTTTCGGAATTTGATCATGGGGGACTGGGGTTGGAATTCGGAAATCCTTCAAGAATAGCGACTTTATTGAATAGCTAGGGTAACTTCCCGCTTTGTGCATGCATTGATATTATTGTATACCTTTTGGCTAGTTGCGAGTTCTTGGGCATAGAGTTCGGAGTTTCGGGCGCAGTTGTGGCCCGAGGGGTAGATTCGACACGAGGTGAGTCTCCTTTCTAACCTTGTAAGAAGTGCTTTATTGTTTAGTACAATAGTTATTGGGATTTCTGCTCCTGATATGTACTTGTTGCTTATTTCCTGACATGCGTATTGTATTTCATTATATTTTATCATATGCTATTACTGTTGGACCTTAGTGGGTATCAAGTCGACCTCTCGTCACTACTTCTTCGAGTTTAGGTGGGATACTCACTAGGTACATATTTATTTAATATGTACTCATGTTGCACTTTCTTTTCTTTTCTGTACTTGACTGTACAGGTCCGGAGGCTGGTACATCTGATTATCATGCCGGTGCTAGATATTTATAGCGTGGTCATACTTCACGGTGAGCTGCTTTCCGGCGACTTCCTAGCAGCACCCTGGAGTTCTTTTGTTATATTCTCTGTCCATTTCATTCAGACTGAGACTCTTTATATATTGTAGTCATTGTATAATCAGTAGTTGCCCACAACACTCGTGACACTAGTTCCTGGCACACACGCGTAGTGTATATATATCTTTTGGGTTTGGGTTGTACAGGCATGCATATGCTTCATTTCCACGTCAAGCTATCACCATGTTTAACTGTTTAAAAATTTGTAAATATGGGCTTGTTTAATTAAATGGGGAGGGTAACACTTAATGTAATTTGTGTTGGCTTCCCTAACCCTGTCGTTAGGCGCCATCACGACCTGGATTAGGATTCTAGGTCGTGACAACGTGGTATCAGAGCCTTAGGTTCACGCAAGTCTCACGAGTCACGGGCAGGCCCAGTAGAGTCTTGCGGATTCGTACGGAGACGTCTGTACTTATCTTCAGGAGGCTATGGGGTGTTAGGATACTTCCCTTTATTCATATCATGTCGTGCAAACTATGATGTACTCAAACATATTCTTTTATTCTCTCACAGATGGTGAGGACGCGTGCTTTCAATGTTCCTGGTCCGGGAGAGGCCGCTGCCCCGGCTGCCCAAGGTCGGGGTAGAGGTAGGGGTAGAGAACCTGCTCGAGGCAGGGGACGAGGGCATCCCAGGGCTACACCAGTGGCACCACCAGAGGACCCTATTATGGAGGAGAAGGATGAGGTGCCTCTAGTAGCACCTGCTCTAGAGGATTTCATGACGGGGCCAAACTTCCAGGAGGACATGGGCCGTATGCTGAGATTCATGGACACTATGTCACAGGTTGGTTTATTCAAGCCGACCCTGCTACTTATCAGGCGGGAGGGGGAGTCCAGACTCCCACTGCTCCGGCCACAGGTCAGGCAGCAACAACACGTCATACCACGGGCACACTGCCAGTGGGTGAGGTTCAGCCCATAGTAGCAGCCCTAGAGCCCAGGCCAGTTGCAGGAGGTGACCAGTAGAAGATGTTGGATAGATGGACACGACTTCGCCCTCGAGTCTTCGGGGGTGAGCGGGGAGAGGATGCTCAGGATTTTATTGATAGGTGCAGGTACAGACTGCACAACATGAAGATTTTGGAGTCCCATGGAGTGGATTTCACCACATTTCAGTTAGAGGGAAGAGCTCGCAGGTGGTGGCAGTCATATATTCTCAGCATGCCAGAAGATTCTCCTCCTGTCACTTAGGATCAGTTAGCTCAGCTATTTCTAGACAGATACATTCCACCTTCCGAGAGGGAGGAGTTGCGGGGTCAGTTTGAGCGACTAGAGCAGGGGCAGATGTCAGTGACTGATTATGAGGCTAGATTTTTCGAGTTGTCTCACCATGCCCTTATGATATTTCCTATTGATTCCGAGAGGGTGCGGTGGTTTGTGGAAGGCTTGCAACCAGGTATTAGGGCCTCTATGGACAGAGAGGTAGAGATGGGTACCCCATACCAGCTTGTAGTGGAGATAGCTCGACGGATTAAGGGTTACCGTATGCGGAGCAGGGAGCAGGGTCAGCCAGGACAGCAGGACAAAAGGGCCAGGTTCACAGGTGACTGCAGGGTTGCTCCAGCTAGGGGCAGAGGTCAGTTCAGAGGCGGTCAGTTCAGTAGGCCTTCATATTCAGCACCACCACTACCTCTCAGCGGTATTTCAGCGGGGCCTCAGTTTAGTGCCATGCCAGAGCGCTCTTACCATCCACCAACCATCCAGGGTGCACCTAGTAGTTATTCCAGTCATCAGAGATCATCTAGTTCCTATTTCAGTGCCTTACTAGAGGGTTCACACCGCCCTCCGGCTATTCAGGGTTTCTCCTCTTTCGGGCAGTGGGCTGTAGCACCAAAAGGTTGTTTCGAGGTTGGGGAGTCGGGTCATACGTAGAGCTATTGTCCCAGGTATCAGGGCAAGGCAGTGCAGTAGAGTTATCAGCCTAGGAGTTCAGCACCAGCGGTCTGGCCACCTCGAGGTGGAGGACAGGTCGGCAGGGGTCGTCCTAGAGATAGAGGCCAGTCAAGAGGAGGTCAGTTAGTTCCTATTCACTCTGAGGGAGTTCAGTCTTCAGGAGCCTCATCCAGATTTTATGCCATTCCAGCCAAATCAGATGCAGTGGCCTCAGACGTCGTAATCACAAGTATTATCTCAGTATGTGGTAGAGAGGCTTCGGTACTATTTGATCCAGGATCCACGTATTCATATGTTTAAGTACTATTTGCTCATTTTCTGGATATCCCTCGTGAGTCCTTGGGTTCTCCTATATATGTGTCCACTCCTGTGGGCGATTCTGTAGTGGTAGACCGGGTCTACCGGTCTTGTGTGGTCACTTTCTGCGGTTTCGATACAAGAGCAGATCTTTTATTGCTGGATATGATTGATTTTGAGGTTATCCTATGCATGGATTGGCTATCTCCTTATCATGATGTGTTAGATTGCCATGCCAAGACAGTCACTTTAGCTATGCCTGAGTCGCCCAGACTAGAGTGGAGAGGTTCTTCAGTTAGTGCCTCCAGCTGGGTCATTTCCTTCATAAAGGCTCGGCATATGGTCGAGAAGGGTTGTTTGGATTACTTGAATTATGTGCGGGACACCACCGCCGAGTCTCCTACCATTGATTCAGTGCCTGTTGTTCGAGAGTTTCCGGATGTGTTTCCTTCAGATCTTCCAGGCATGCCTCTAGATCGAGATATTGATTTTTGTATTGAATTAGCTCTAGATACTCAGCCTATTTCCATTCCCCTATATCGTATGGATCCTAATGAGCTGAAAGAGTTGAAGGAGAAGCTTGAGGAGTTGTTGGCAAAGGGGTTCATCAGGTCGAGTGTGTCGCCGTGGGGTGCTCCAGTATTATTTGTGAAGAAGAAGGATGGGTCTATGCGGATGTGCATTGAATATCGCCAGCTAAATAAAGTGACCATCAATAATAAGTATCCTCTGTCGTGCATCGATGATTTGTTTGATCAGTTGCAGGGTGCTCGTGTGTTTTCTAAGATTGACCTGAGATCGGGTTATCACCAGTTGAAGATTCGGGCTTTTGATGTTCTGAAGACTGCATTTTGTACCAGATATGGCCATTATGAGTTCATGGTGATGTCCTTTGGTTTAACTAATGCCCCAGCAACATTCATGGACTTGATGAATAGGGTATTCAGGCCGTATATTGATTCCTTCGTCATCATCTTCATTGATGACATCTTGATTTATTCGCGGAGCCTTGGTGAGCACGAGCAGCACTTGAGAGTCGTGCTCCAGACCTTGCGGGAACAGAAGTTGTATGCTAAGTTCTCCAAGTGCGAGTTCTGGTTAGATTCCGTGGCATTTTTGGGGCATGTGGTATCCGGAGAAGGTATCAAGGTTGATCCACAGAAGATTGAGGCAGTTAAGAGTTGGCCGCGTCCTACTTCAGCTTCAGAGATCAGGAAATTCTTGGGCCTGGCAGGCTATTACCGTCGATTCGTGGAGGGATTCTCCTCTATTGCATCTTCATTGACCAGATTGACTCGGAAGAATGCCCCATTTCGGTGGTCCGACGAATGTGAGGCGAGCTTTCAGAAGCTCAAGTCAGCTTTGACCTCAGCACCAATTCTGTCATTGCCTTCCGGTTCTGGGATGTATACGGTGTATTGCGACGCTTCACGTGTCGGATTGGATGTGTGATGATGCAGGATGGCAGGGTTATTGCTTATGCTTCGCGATAGCTAAAGGTTCATGAAAAGAATTATCCTGTTCACGACTTAGAGTTGGCGGCGATTTTTCATGCCTTGAAGATTTGGCGGCACTATTTGTATGGTGTGTCATGTGAGGTATACACTGATCACCGCAGCCTGCAGTACTTGCTTAAACAGAGGGACCTTAATTTGAGGCAGCGGAGATGGCTTGAGTTGTTAAAAGATTATGATCTCACTATTTTGTATCACCCGGGCAAGGCGAATGTAGTAGAAGATGCTTTGAGCAGGAGGGCAGCGAGTATGGGTAGCTTGGCCTACATTGCAGCTGAGGAGATACCTTTAGCTTTGGATATTCAGTCCTTGGCCAATTGCCTTGTGGGATTGGACCTTTCGGAGCCTCGTCGAGTTTTGTCTCATGCAGTTGCTCAGTCTTCATTATTGGGGGAGATTAAAGCTCGACAATTTGATGATCCATGCCTTGCAGAGCTTCGGGATACGGTGGTCCAGGGCAGGACCAAGGGGGTTACTTTGGGCGAGGATGGTGTCTTGAGGCTCCAGAGCCATTTATGTGTTCCTAATATTGATGGCTTGAGGAAGAGAATTTTAGAAGAGGCCCACAGTTTTCGGTATTCTGTTCATCCGGGTGCGACGACGATGTACCGTGATTTGAAGCAGCATTACTGGTAGAGGCGGATGAAGAAAGATATAGTGCAGTATGTGGCTAGGTGTCTCAATTTTCAGCAGGTCAAGTACGAACACCAGAGACCAGGAGGCCTGTTTCAGCAGATGCCCATTCCTGAGTGGAAATGGGAGCGCATCACCATGGACTTTGTGGTTGGGTTGCCTCGAACTTTTGCGGAAGGTTGACGTAGTTTGGGTCATTGTGGATAGATTGACCAAATCGGCGCATTTCATTCCGGTGGCTACTACCCATACTACAGAGAGGCTGGCCCAGATTTATGTTCGGGAGATAGTCCGGTTGCACGGTGTGCCGGTGTCCATTATATCAGATCGAGGTCCTCAGTTCACCTCGCACTTCTGGAGAGCATTTCACAGTGAGATGGGCACTCGGATAGATCTCAGCTCAGCATTTCACCCTCTGACTGATGGTCAGTCGAAACATACAGTTCATATTTTGAAGGATATGCTCAGGGCTTGTGTGATTGATTTTGGCGGTCAATGGGACCAGTTCTTGCCTTTGGCGGAGTTTGCATACAATAACATTTATCAGTCCAGCATCGAGATGGCTCCATTCGAGGCTTTATATTGTCGGCGGTGTCGTTCTCCTATCGGGTGGTTTGAGCCCGACGAGGCCAAGTTATATGGCACAAATATGGTGAGAGATGCTTTGGATAGGGTGAAGATTATTCAGGAGAGACTCCGCACAGCTCAGTCCAGATAAAAGAGTTACGCAGATCAACGGGCGCGTGATGTAGCATTTATGGAGGGAGATAAGGTTATGTTGAAGGTTTCGCCGATGAAGGGCGTTATGAGATTCAGGAAGAAGGGCAAGTTGAGCCCTATGTTTATAGGCTGTTTCAAGGTGTTGAGGCGAGTCGGGGAGGTTGCTTATGAGCTCGCTTTACCTCCCGCCTTATCAAGAGTTCATCCGGTATTTCATGTATCCATGCTCCGGAGATATCATGCCGATTTCTCTCACGTGATTGATTTCAGCACTATTCAGTTAGACGAGAAGTTGGGCTTCGAGGAGGAGCCAATTGCTATTATTGATAGGCAGGACCGCCAGTTGAGGTCTAAGAGAATTTCTGCCGTAAAGGTCCAGTGGAGGGGACAACCAGTCGATGAGGTGACTTGGGAGTCCGAGGAGGACATGCGGCGCAGGTATCCACAGTTATTCGGCACTTCAGCTACAATTCTATGTCCGTTCAAGGACGAACGTTTGTTTTAGAGGGGGAGATTGTGATGACCCAAAAGGGGTCATTTTATGTAAATCTAAATGTGACTGTGTTGCGAGGCCCCGAAAGCCTCCGCTAATCTCACCTCGATGTGCATGCGCATCTCGGGCGCGTAGCCGGGAATCCTTTATGTGAAAACTTGATTAAGAGTTGAATTTATGATAATTAATTGAATAGAGTTGACTTTGGTCAACATTTTTTGAAACGGACCCGGATCCGTGATCTGACTACCCCGGAAAGTCTGTAGGAAAATATGGGACTTGAGCGTATGCCCGGAATCGAATTACGAGGACCCAAGTCCGAGAATTGAATTTTTAAAGAAAATTGTTTTATGAAAATATTAAAGGCTTATGAAAATGAACCTTGATGTGAAACCTGTGCTGCCGGGCCCGTATTATTGTTTCGGAGTCCGGAATAGGTTCAATATGTGTTTTTTAAGTTATCTATGAAATTTGGTAAGAAACGGACTTGATTTGACGGGTTTCAGATCAAAATGGGAAAAATTAGAGTTAATGAAGTTTTGAGGATTTTCATAGAATTTGAAATTTGGTTTGGAATGTGATTTTATGTTCCCGAGGTCCGAATGAAATTCCGAGACTGGGGATAGTTCCGTTATGTCATTCATGACTTGTCTGCAAATTTTGGGGTCGTTCGGGGTAGAATAGGTCGGTCCGGCGCGTTGTTATAGAAATCAAGAACTTAGAAATCCTTAAGTTTAATCTTAGGGGTTTTGAGGGGTGATTATTAGATTTAGCGCTGCTTGGGGTGTTCCGAAAGCTCGAGCGAGTCCGTATTATTAGTTAGGAATTATTGGTATAGTTGGACGGGGGCTCGGGTGGGCCTAGGTGCCTCCCGGACACCACACGAGGCCAAAAACCAGCAGAAAATGCAGCTAGTGCACCTGATCTGGTGTGACCGCAGATGCGGTTGCCCAGCCGCAGGTTCGGGACCGCTCCTACGGTCCTAGCCTTGCAGGTGCGGTTCCTCTTTCGCAGGTGCGGTCTCCAGCTCCGCAGGTGCGACCCCAGCCTTTGTTGCCAAATTCCGCAGGTGCGAGACTGCAGGTGCGAGACTGCAGGTGCGAGACCGCAGGTGCGGTCCTCGAGCCGCAGGTGCGGAATCCCTGTAGGCCAGGCAGTGATATTTCATTTAAACACGGGATTGAGTCATTTCCTCCATTTTCCCATCTTTTTCCTTGGGTTATTTGGGAGCTTCCAAGAGGGCCTTCAACCTAGTACTTGATGTAAGTAAATTCCCTATCTAGCATTTGTTCAAACATTAATTCCTAGTTAAATCCCCTACTAAATTATTTAAAATCATAGAATTAGGTAGTAATTTTAGGGTTCTTGAGGATTTTGTGATTTTCCCCATTTTAGGCCATGAATTCAAGTATAAACCACACATTAATGATCCTTAGGCTTTGGGTGAGTGATCCCTTCGAGAGTTTTCGGAATTTGATCATGCGGGACCGGGGTTGGAATTCGGAAATCCTTCAAGAATAGCGACTTTATTGAATAACTAGGGTAACTTCCCGCTTTGTGCATGCATTGATATTATTGTATAATTTTTTGCTAGTTGCGAGTTCTTGGGCATAGAGTTCGGAGTTTCGGGCGCAGTTGTGGCCCGAGGGGTAGATTCGACACGAGGTGAGTCTCCTTTCTAACCTTGTAAGAAGTGCTTTATTGTTTAGTACAGTAGTTATTGGGATTTCTGCTCCTGATATGTACTTGTTGCTTATTTCCTGACATGCATATTGTATTTCATTATATTTTATCATATGCTATTACTGTTGGACCTTAGTGGGTATCAAGTCGACCTCTCGTCACTACTTCTTCGAGTTTAGACGGGATACTCACTAGGTACATATTTATTTAATATGTACTCATGTTGCACTTTCTTTTCTTTTCTGTACTTTACTGTACAGGTCCGGAGGCTGGTACATCTGATTATCAGGCCGGTGCTAGATATTGATAGCGTAGTCATACTTCACGGTGAGCTGCTTTCCAGCGACTTCCTAGCAGCACCCTGGAGTTCTTCTGTTATATTCTCTGTCCATTTCATTCAGACCGAGACTATGTATATATTGTAGTCATTGTATAATCAGTAGTTGCCCATGACACTCGTGACACTAGTTCATGGCACACACGCGTAGTGTATATATATCTTTTGGGTTTGGGTTGTACATGCATGCATATGCTTTATTTCCATGTCAAGCTATCACCATGTTTAACTGTTTAAAATTTTGTAAATGTGGGCTTGTTTAATTAGATGGGGAGGGTAACACTTAATGTAATTTGTGTTGGCTTGCCTAACCCCGTCGTTGGGAGCCATCACGACCCGGATTAGGATTCTGGGTTGTGACAGAGCCATCATAGATAAACCTATAAATATCAGTTTCTATTTTTGTTTTATCCCAGGTAAGTGTACATATACCTAATTGGTCATACTTAGTAGGGGCGAAGCTATGTTGTCTCAAAGGTGGTCAACTTACAATCTTTTGCCGAAAAATTATACTACTTATAAGATAAAATATTATTTGATATTGATTAAAAATAAACTTTGGAATATTATTTGATTAGGGGTGCTATCTGCATAACTTGAAATATTTAAAACTGTGGGGGTGCCTTGCCAAAGTTATGTTCCGCGATCCTAAGAAAAGGAAAACAGGGTCTAAAACATATGATTGTACGTCTATTGGGTATGCTGAGAGTAGTGCGGCATATGGATTTTTAGTAGTAAAAAATGATGTGTTTCAATACAATACTATTGTTGAAACAAAAATGTTGAATTTTTTAAAAATATTTTTCCTTTAAAATTTGAGAATATTTGTGATGCTCCTATTATTCCAAGTGATAATATTTGACATGTTCAAATTATTCAAAATGATTTTGAATGTGACGACATACGAAGAAGCAAAAGACAAAGGAAAGAAAAATCTTTTGGTAATGATTTTTACTCTTATCTTGTGGATAATGATCCTTTAACATATTCTGAAGCTATTTCTTTGTCTGATGCCTCATTTTGGAAAGAAGCTATTAATGTAGAAATAAATTCAATTTTACAAAATAAAACCTGGACTTTAGTTGACTTACATCTGGGAGCTAAACCCATCGGTTGTAAATGGATTTTTAAGAAGAAACTCAATCCGGATGGTTCCATCGATAAATACAAAGCTATACTTGTAGCAAAAGGTTTTACTCAAAAGCAAAATGTTAATTATTTTGATACTTATGGTAATGTATCTAGAATGTCCTCAATACGTGTTTTACTTGAGTTGGCTTCTATATATAATCTTTTTATTCACCAAATGGATGTTAAAACTGCATTTTCAAAGGGTGATTTAGAAGAGAAAATTTACATGGAGAAACTTGAGGATTGTATAGTGTGGCAAGAAAACAAAGTATGTAAATTGTTAAAAGTTTTGTATGGTCTAAAGCAAGCACCTAAACAGTGGCATGAAAAATTTGACCAAGCTAAGTATTTGTCACGGCCCAAAATCTCACCCATCGTGATGGTGCCTATCTCATTACTAGGCAAGCCGACAATCTCAATAAATCACATATCTTTTAAATTGAAAAACACAATAATTAAATTCAGCGGAAGAAATCTCACAAGTACAAATATAAACACGCCCTAAATCTGGTGTCATTGAGTACATGAGCATCTAATATGAATATAAGCCTGGAAAATACGGTCTATAATAGTCTGAACTAGATACAGTAAACAAGCAGATAGGGAAGAAGAGACAAGGTCTGCAAACCACGACAACTACCTTTGAATCTCCGAAAAACCGACTGTGCGAAAGAATCAACACCCAGTATGTCTAAGAACACTTGGATCTGCATACGAAGTACATGGTGTAGTATGAGTACAACCAACTCAGGAAGTAGCGATACTAAATAAAGAACTGGAAATAGTGACGAGCTTCACAGCTGAGTCAAATTATAGTAAATTCAAACATAAGAAAATATATGACAACTGTAGTGGAATAAGAATGAAATCAAATGCATCCTCTCAGGACCACGATCACTCAACTGTTTCATTCACTCAACACTCAGCACTCGCACTCAGTAGGTACCTGCACTCACTGGGGGTCTTCACGGACTCCGGAGGAGCTCCTAGAGCCCAAGAGCTATAATCTGGACGGACAACTCACATGTTGCACGGACAAATCACGTGCTATAGTATCACTATATGGATCTTCATGGACAACTCACGTGCTACACATGTAACTCACATGCTATAATAAAATATATGGATATGCACGGGCAACTCACGTACTATAATATAATATCTCACAGTCAGGCCTTGGCCTCACTCAGTCATGAATCTCTCCAGTCTCCCGGGCTCCAAAAATTCATGAAATCAACCCAAACAACTATGATATGATGCATAAATAATGAACAATAGATACTGAGATAAAATAAACAAGGAAATTGTGTCTGAGTGCAAAACAAAAATTAAGCAGATAATTCAACAGGTACACGACCTTTGTGGGTCCCTACGGTGCCAACACATAATCTAAACATGATTTGTTGATCAATTTATCTACTACATGGAGAATGTACAGATAACAACAGTTTATTCAACTACACAATTCCATAAAGTCTAATCAAGTCACAATTTCTACGGTGCACACCCACACGCCCGTCACTTAGCATTTGTGTCACCTAAAAAATAATCATATAACACATAATTCGAGGTTTCATACCATCAGGACCAAATTTAGAAATGTTACTTACGTTAAACCGTGAATTATTTATTACGCTATGCCTTAGCCTCTTGAACTGGCCTCCAAACGCCTCGAATCTAGCCACAAATAATTTGTTTTAGTCAATACAAATTATAGGAGTTAATTCCATATAAAAATACTAATTTTCCAATAAAAATCCAAAATTGCACCTAAAAGTCGCACGTGGGGCCCACGTCTAGGAACCCGACAAAAGTTACAAAATCCGAAAGTCCATTTAACCACGAGTTTAAGCATACGAGTTTTAGCAAAATCCGACCTCAACTCGACCTCCAAATCTTCAAATCTTATTTTCAAATCTCCGATTTACACCTCAAAAACATATAATCTCGTCGGATTATTCGATGATAATTCAATATTATGGAGTAGAAATGATCACAAGTGACTTACCTCAAGATTTCCCGTGATTTCTCGCTCAAAAATTTCCTTACCCGCTTTTGGAAATGTCAAAACTGACAAAATTTTCTGGACCCTTCTATTTTGTACACTACCTAGTGCTTTCGCACCTGCGACCATATTTCCGCATCGGTGGTTCCGCTTTTGCGGTGAAAGCACTGCATCTGCGAAAGTCACTTAGACCAGTTGTGTCACGACCCCAAATCCACTAGTCGTGATGGCACCTAACCTAACCCGCAAGGTAAGCCAACTAGTAACTATCCAATTCCAATGATATTAACAAGACAATTACACAAAAGTAATTTACTGAATCTTATACATTTCCCAAGGACATGTAGTACAAATCATGAGCTTCTAAGAATAGAGTTTACAAAGCTGAAATAAAGTAAATACAATATGTATTTGAAAAATACATTAACACAGTTTTATAGATCTAAGGCTACCATGAACAAGAGGCAGCTACAACCTGGGAGCAGGTACATCTTCAAATCCAGCTCCTATCGGACACTGCAACATCAACAGCCAACATCTGCACGCAAGGTGCTAAAGTGTAGTATGAGTACAACCGAACCCATGTACTCAGTAAGTAACAAACCTAACTGTAGGTTGAAAGTAGTGACGAGCTAACACAAAGGTCAGGTACAGTATCAATATTCCACAACAGTTCATAACGGCATAGTACAAGTAAGAAAAGAGGTATCTCAGAAATAAAATGCTCAGTTCTGTCACGGTTCCAGAAAAATAGGCATTTCATTTTAAGTATATCAGTGAAAACCCAAATCTTTTACCGACAATGTCAAAATACGAGTAGGTTTGAAAACTGTGATTTCCCCCAATACTCCTTTCAATGATTAGTAAGATGTTTCATTTTAAGATAGCATGAGGAAAGTACGTCTTTTTTCCTACATGTCATCATACATGTAAAATCATAAATATCACCAAAATCGGGTAGCAGAAGGAAATGCATCTCTATTCATGTATCCCAAGTACGCATGTCAAATGCAATGCATCTCAATGATGATCTCATGTACTCACACTCTCGGAGTACTCAATCTCAATGTCACGCATTCCCTCTCACTTTTCTCAATGCTCAGCACACTCAATCACTAAGTGTTGTATAATACCAGCTGCAGCGTGCAACCCGATCCACATATGACCATAAGGTCCGTTGCGGCGTGCAACCCGATCCACATATATATAGTCGATTGCGCCCACTTGGGGTGTGCAGACTCCGGAGGGGCTCCTTCAGCCCAAGCGCAATATTGCTACAGCGTGCAGCCCGATCGCATCAAATGTAATCATTATAACATGCTACAGCATGCAGCCCAGTCCCCAAATATCACTCACACTTGGGCGCTCGGCCTCACTCAATCATAAATCTCTCCAGTCTCATTCAACGGCTCACAATGTCATGAAACTAGCCGGACAACAATGATACGATGTATCAATAAATAATAACTGAGACTGAGATATAGTATGAATGCATGGATATGATCGAGTACGAAATATCAATGAAATCAGTGAGATGACAGTAAGAAACGACCACTATGGGTCTAAACAGTATCGACATAATGCCTAAACATGATATCTAGCAGGATTGACAACTTAACACTACTTTATTACATGGTGGAAACACGGATATCAACAAAGTAGGACCACTATACAGTGCCATGGAAGAAACAGAGTCCCAATTCACATAGTGCACGCCCACACACCTACCACCTAGCATGTGCGTCACCTCAATACTGATCACATAATGCGTATTACGGGATTTCATACCCTCAACACTAAGTTTAGAAGAGTTACTTACCTCAGACAAGCCAATACCAATGCCAAGCACGCCAAGCGATGCTCCAAAGATGCCATCACACGCATAGCAACAAGCGAACGACTCAAAACTAGCCAAAAGCAACTCAAATACATCAAATAAAGCCCAAGGAAATAATTCAAAATGATAAAGATAGAATCCTTAATTAATACCCAAAACCAGCCAAGATTCACACCTGGTCCCGTGCCTTGGAACCCAAAAAAATCACTAAATCCGATAACCCATTAAATTACGAGTCCAACCATACTAGTTTCACTCAAATCCGACTCCAATTCGATGTTCAAAACTCAAAAATTCATATTACGAAACTTGAGGCCAAAACCCCCAATTTCTCTTTAAAAATTCATCAACCAATTGCCAAAAATGAAGTTAGATTCATGAAATATAACCAAAACCGAGTAGAGAACACTTACCCCAATCCTTGTGATGAAAATTGCTCCAAATATCGCCTCAATCCGAGTCCCACGTATCAAAATATGAAGAAAGAACCAAATCCTCGATTTATAGATTCTGCTAGCATTTTCACACCTGCGGCACATTAGCTGCTTTTTTGGCGTCGCTTCTGCGACATAACCTCCGCTTTTGCGGAATGAGCTGAGGATTGTACCCTCGCACCTATATACAACATATTCATTTCTGCGATATCGCTTGTGTAAGCCACCATCTGCACTTGCAAAATACATCGCCCCTACGCTCCATCACCTCGCACCTGCGCATCCGCATATGCACCCAAATCTCTGCTTCCGCGGTCTTCCTCACCTAGCACTCACCTCGCCTCTGCGGCGCATCTGTCGCTTCCGAAATGCAATGAAATGGTCCGGATCTCGTCCGAAACTCACCCGAGCCCCTCGGGACCCCTTCCGAACATGCCAACAAGTTCCATAACACAATGCGGACATACTCAAGGCCTCAAAACATGCATAAAACATCAAAACAACGAATCACACCTCAAATCAAAATCTATGAACTTTGAACTTTTCAACTTCAATAACTCGTGCCGAAACATAGAAAATCAACACAAGATGAACCCAAATTTTGCACACAAGTTCCAAATGACAAAATGAAACTATTCTAATTCCCGGAATCACAATCCGAATCTGATATAAAAAAGTCCACTCCCGATCAAACTTTCCAAATCCAACGTTTGCTAGTTCAGGCTAAATTCCACAAAGGACCTCCAAATAACAATCCAAACGTGCTCCTAAGTCCAAAATTACCCAACAAACCTACTGGAACCATCAAAACTCCGTTTTGGGTTCAAATTCACAAAACGTCACACTCGGTCAACTCTCCCAATTTAAAGCTTCAACAATGAAATCCATTCTTCCCATTCGATTCAGAATAACCTGAAAACCAAAACTGACGATTCATATAAGTCATAATACACCATAGGAGCTACTCATGCCCGTAAACTGCCGAGCTAAGTGAAAATGCTTAAAACAACCTATTAAGTCGTTACAATCTGCCTCTACTTCTGTGAGCCTTGGACCGCATTTGTGCCTTCGGAGGAGAAAAAAATTCCACGGACCTGGACGCCTGCCCGCACCTGCGCCCGTCCTCCCTCATCTGCGCAAGCGCTTCTGCTCCCACAAGTTCGCATTTGCGATCACTCCCAAATCCTTCATGATGCGGCTCCCTCCCCATTTATAGGATCTCGCACCTGTGATTCTCACTCCGCAGGTGCGATTACACAAGCAGCAACAAAACTTCAGCTGCTTCTTCAACTTATTTCCAAGTCCGTTAACCCCCAAATTCAACCTGAGAACCCTAGGACCTCAACCAAACATACCAACTAGTCTTATAACCCAATACGGTCTTAGTCAGACCCACAAATTACGTCAGACAACATCAAAACACGAATTCACACAGATTCAAACCTAATGAACTTTGAAACTTCTAATTTCTACAAACGACATCGGAACCTATCAAATCACGTCCGATGGATCTCAAATTTACACACAAGTCATAAATGAGATAACATACCTATTCAAATTTCTAGAATCGGATTACGGCCCCGATATCAAAAAGTCAACCCCCCGGTCAAACTTTCCAAAAATTTGACTTTCGCCATTTCAAGTGTAATTCCACTACGGACCTCCAAATAATTTTCTGGATCTGCTCTTTAGTCCAAAGTCCCCATACATAGCTATTGAAATAGTCAAAATTCAAATCTGAGGTAGTTTACATAAGTCAACATCCGATCAACTTTTGTAACTAAGTTTTCAATTATGAGACTAAGTGTCTCATTTCACTCCGAAATCCTTCTGGACCTGGACCTCATAAGCCACCTCTCCAATTTTCTTAAGTATCTCAAAAGGCTCAATATACTGAGGGCTCAACTTTCCTTTCTTACCGAACCTCAACACACCTTTCATGGGTGACATCATAAGTAGAACCTTTTCCCCAACCATGAAAGCAACATCACGGACCTTCCTGTCGGCATAACTCTTTTGTTTAGACTGCGTCGTATGAATCTACTCCTAAATCAATTTAACCTTCTCCAAAGCATCCTAAACTAAGTCAATACCCAATAGCCTAGCCTCACCCAACTCAAACTGACCCACCGGAGACCGACACCGTCTCCCATATAAATCCCCATACAGAGCCATCTGAATGATCGATTGGTAGCTATTATTGTAAGCAAACTCTGCAAGTGGAAAAAAATGATCCCAAGAACCTCCAAAATCTATAACACAACGCGTGGCATATTTTCTAATATTTGAATAGTGCGCTTAGGCTGCTTGTCCTTCTGAGAATGAAATGTTGTACTTAGTTGAACTCGTGTACCTAATTCTCGATGTACTGCTCTCCAAAATAGTGATGTAAAGTATGTTTCCTGGTTCGAAATGATAGACACGGGCACCCCGTGTAGGCGAAGAATCTCACGAATATAAATCTCAGCCAAGCGCTCTGAAGAATAGTACCAACTGGAATAAAATGTGCAAACTTGGTCAACCGATCCACAATCACCCAAATAGCATCAAACATCCTCGAGGTCCATGGAAGCCCAACTACGAAATCCATGGTAATATGCTCCCATTTCCACCCCGGAATTTCAAGTCTCTGAAGCAATAATCCCGGCCTCAGATGCTTGTAGTTAACATGTTGACAATTTAAGCACCGAACTACAAACCCAACTATATCTTTCTTGTTTTGCCTCCACCAATAGTGTCTCCTTAGATCCTAACACATATTCGCAGCACCTGGATAAATGGAGTATCTCGAACTGTGAGCGTTTTGGAGAATTAAATCATGCAACCCATCTACATTAGGCGCACATACCCTGCCTTGCATCCGTAATACAATGTCATCCCCAATAGTGACTTCCTTGGCATCACTATGCTAAACCATATCCTTAAGGACAAGCAGATGGGGGTCATCATACTGACGTTCTCTTAAACGATCATCAAGAGAAGACCGATAGCCACACAAGCTAGAACCCGATTAGGCTCCAAAATATCTAATTTCACGAACTGATTGACCAAGGTCAGAACATCTAAGGCTAAAGGCCTCTCTGCTATCGGTAAGTATGATAAGCTTCCCAAACTCTCCACCTTATGACTAAAGGCATCTGCCACCACATTGGCCTTTTCGGGATAATAGAGAATGGTGATATCATAATCCTTAAGCAACTCTGACCACCTCCACTACTGCAAATTAAGATCCTTCTATTTAAACAGATGTTGTAGAATCTGGTGATGAATAAAAACCTCACAATGGACACCGTACAAATAATGACGTCGAATCTTCAAGGCATGAAAAATAGATTCTAACTCAAGGTCGTAGACGGGATAATTCTTCTAATTTACCTTTAATTTTCTAGATGCATAGGCAATCACCCTACCTTTTTGCATTAGCACTGCGCTAAGACCAATATGCGACACGTCACAATACACAGTATAAGACCCTGAACCTGTAGGCAACACCAATAATGGGGTTGTAGTCAAAGTCGTCTTGAGCTTCTGAAATCCATCTTCACACTCATCCAACCACTTGAACAAAGCACTTTTTGGGTTAATTTAGTCATAGGAACCTCAATAGAGGAGAAACCCTCCACGAAACAACGATAATAACCAGCCAACCCGAGTAAACTATGAATCTCAATAACTGAAGATGGCCTGGGCCAAGTCTAAACTGCCTTTATTTTCTTCGGATCCACCTTAATCCTTTCACTGGACACTATGTGTCCCAACAATGCCACCGAACTAAGGCACAATTCAAATTTAGGGAATTTGGCATATAATTTCGCCTCTCTTTGCATTACAATACCCAAGTGTTGTGCATACTCCTCCTGGCTATGTGAGTACACCAGGATATCATCAATAAACCAAGAAAAATGAGTCAAGATACGGCTAGAATACGTTATTTAGCAGGTGAATAAATATTGTTGGGCATTAGTTAGCCCAAATGACATCACAAGAAATTCATAGTGACCGTAACGGGTCTTGAATGTCGTCTTTAGAATATCTGAATCATGAATTTTCAACTGGTGATACCCGGATCTCAAATCAATTTTGGAGAATACCCTCTCTCCCTGAAGCTGGTCAAATAAGTCATCAATACGTGGCAAATGATATTTATTCTTGATTGTAACTTTGTTCAATTGTTAGTAATCAATGCACATCCGCATAGTATCAACTTTCTTTTTCACAAACAAAATTGGTGCACCCCATGGCGACACACTAGGCCTAATAAACCCCTTATCGAGAAAATCTTGAAGTTGCTTTTTCAATTCTTTTAACTTATCTGGTGCCATACGATATGGAGAAATAGAAATGGGTTGAGTGTCTGACACCAAGTCAATACCGAAATCAATATCCCTATTGGGTGGCATACCTGGCAGGTCTGCAGGAAATACATATAGAAAGTATCGCACTACCGGTGTTGAATCAATAGTAAGGGTATCTGCATCAACATTTCTCACAAAGGCCAAATATGACAAACACCCCTTCCCCGCCATGCATCGGGCCTTCAAATAAGAAATTACCCTACTGGGAACATAATCTAGAGAACCTCTCCATTCAAACTTTTCCAATCCCGGATCATTGACGTCACTATTTATGCGTTGCAGTCCAGAATAGCATGACATGGAGACAACTAACCATACCCAGGATTACATCTAAATCAACCATATTATGCAATAAGAGATCATGTAACGACCCGACCGGTCGTTTTGAGATCCAGCGCATCGTTCAGCAGTTGGGAGTCATGAACAACTTCATTTCGGGTATTGTGACTTGTGTGTATTGTCAGAGTTGAAATTCAGGAGGTTTGGAGTTAAATTGAAAGGAAAATTCTCATTTTAGAAGCCTTAAGTTGAAGAAATTGAGTAAGACTGGAATTTTGAGTAAATGACCTCGGAATTAGGATCTGAAGATTCCAGCAGGTTCGTATGATGATTTCGGAATTGGGCGTATGTCCGGAACGGTTTTTGGATAACCCGGGAGCAGTTCAGCGCATATTGTGGAAAGTCAGTATTTTAAGGAAATTTCCTAAGATTGACTTGAAGTACATTTCAATGATATTGATATCCGTTTGGGATTTCGAGTTTGGGAATAGCTCCGTATGATGATTCTGGAGTTGGGGGCGCGATCGAAAGTGAATTCGGATATCCAGAAGTCAATTTAAGGTCATTTGGCTAAAGATAGAAAACTGAAGGTTTTTGAAGAATTTGACCGGAAAATTGATACCGGGGTCGGAATACAATTCCGGAAGTTGGAGAAGGTCGTAATGTCGAATATGACTTGCCTACAAAATTTGAGGTCAATCGGACGTGGTTTGATAGGTTTCGGCGCCGGATGTGAAAGTTAGAAATTTCAAAGTTCATAAAGTTGGATTTTAGTGCGATTCGTGATTTCGGCGTTGTTTGATGTGATTTGAAGCCTCGACCAAGTTCGTGGGGTGTTATGGGACTGAGTCGTGTGATTTGGACGGGGTCCCAGGGGCCTCGGGTGTATTTCGGGGTGGTTTCGGGTCATTTCAGAGTGAATTTGTTGTTGCTGATTTCTGGTGTTGCTGGTGTTCTATGCGATCGCAGCCTTAGCTATGCGATCGCGGAGAAGGAATTGAGGGGCAAGGATTTTTTGCCTATGCGATCACAGGAGGTGCAATGCGATCACATAGGAGGATGAAATCGTCTAGTGCGATCGCGGACCGTATGTTGCGTTCGCATAGAGGAGATAGATGAGGGTGCAGGGTATTGGCTTGTGCGATCGCGGTTCGTGAGGTGCGATCACGGAGAAGGCAACAGGGTGACCTATGCGATCGCAGAGGACTTCATGCGATCGCATAGAAGGGAAGAACTGGGCAGTGTTGTTTTAAACCAGGATTTTGGTCATTTTCTTCATTTCTTCAAAGCCATGAGCGATTTTTGGAGAGCTTCAAGAGAGGAATTTCGTCATCTATGTTAAGGTAAGTTACTCCTACTCATTTCAAGTTAGATACAAGATTATTGCATGGATTAGAACATGAAAATTAGGGAAATTTTGAGGAAATTTTGGAAGAAACCTAGAATTTGGAAATTTTGATTTTAGCCACGAATTGAGCATGAATAATTGAGTAAAATGTGTAATTGAATTAGTAAAGCTTTGGGTAGGGATTTTCTTCAAGAATTTTCGAGGTCCGGGCACGCGGGCCCGGGGGCGTTTTGGTCATTTCATTGAGTCGGGCTGAGGAACTTTGTGATTTGAATTGGTTATGATCTATTGAGTATATTTTCATTGAATTATCTTTATTTGAATAGTTTGGGAGCGTTGCACATCCATTTTAGTCGTCGTAGAGGCTTGGAGGCCGGTGATGGATCTTCGGAGCGATGTGAGTCTCCTTTCTAACCTTGGAAGAGGGAACTGTCCCCATAGGTGTTCTACATGTTGTGTGTAATTGTTTGTGGGGGTTACGTACGCACCAAGTGACGAGAGTCTGTACGTAGCGGCTATTATTGTTATGTCCGGGTAGTTAGGCCCCACATCATGCCTTGTGTTCTCCTTGTGATGAGCTGTATGTTGTGAAGTCCTGCTATGTGTAGTTTTGCTCCTCTGAGATTTCATGGAATTTAAAATAAAATGAAAAAAATTGTTTTACGGAAAATAAAATGAAAAGGACTGTTTTACGGAAAAAAATAAAATGAAAAGAATTGTTTTACAGAAAATAACATGAAAATAATTGTTTTATGGAAAATAATATAAAAAGAATTGTTTTACGGAAAATAAAATGAAAAGAATTCTTTTACGGAAAGTAATATTAAAGGAATTGTTTTACGGAAAATAAGATGAAAAGAATTGTTTTACAGAAAGTAATATGAAAGGGATTGTTTTACGGGAAGTAGTAGGAGAGAAAATGTTTGTGGAAAATATTATGAAAAGGAAAGAATATTGTGTGCGCATTTGACCGCTTCGCAATTTACATTCCGCGAGCATCGAGTGATTTCCCCCACTCTTATATTTGTAAAATACATTATGGGATCGGGCCGTAGGCCACGGCAGAGTGATGAAAGTGATTACATTATGGGATCGGGCCATACGCCACGACAGAGTGATGAAAGTGATTACATTATGGGATCGGGTCATACGCCACGGCAGAGTGATGAAAGTGATTACATTATGGGATCAGGCCGTACGCCACGACAGAGTGATGAAAGTGATACATTTATGGGAACGGGCCGTACGCCACGGCGGATTCAAAGATACATTTATTGGAGCAGGACGTGCGCCACGGCGGATTTAAAGAAAGGAAATTTCTTATTTACTTATTTTAAGAATTTATCTGGATTACAGAGCCTTATATATTTGCTGCTTAACTGCCTTTACATGTCTACTGCTTTCAGCATATTCTGTCCTTTTTGTATTGTTGGACCTTAGTGAGTGTCAAGTCGACCTCTCGTCACTACTTCTTCGAGGTTAGGCGGGATACTCACTGGGTACATATATGTATATGTACTCATGCTGCACTTTCTGTGCATTTTGTTGCACATGTATCTTCATAGTTCAGTGATTGATTTGGAGACTTGCTCGGGCTGTATTCATCCAGAGGCGTTCCGCAGTTGACAGAGTCTCCTACTTTATATATATTTACATTGTATCTCTATTGCTTTTGTCCCATTTATTTCTCGGACAAGAGTTGTATAATTGTATAATTTCTTAGAAACTACTCATGTACTTGTGTCACCGGGTTCTGGGGATGTGTTGAGTCTTGTCTTATTGAACTGAATGGATTTCCTATCGTGTTTAATTTACAATAGTTTATTTATTTGATTATGAAAAGCAATAAAGGCAACGACTTCGAAATTGTTAAACAAGATGATATTTCAACTGATCAAGGGGTTGGCTTGCCTGACAGTGGTGTCCGGCGCCATCACAACCCATAGGTTTTGGGTCGTGATAGATCAACTCTAGTCTCCAGTCCCCAATAGTTACCACACAGGACCGATATACACGAATCACAATAATAGCATCGCCCACCGGCATAGATACACAAACAGGGGAAACTAAGGATTCACGAGGCATATCCAGATAAAGAAAAAAATATTATGAAACATACAAATATGTGGAACCAAGGTAAAATAATATAGAAGCTTCACTGTGGCACACTGAGACAATACATGTGATCACTACATCCGAAGCTACAACATCTGGCTTGGCAAAAAAGCATAGATTTGGGACTGACCACCACCTGATCAGTCTCCCCCTCTTGGGCGACCCCTAGCTGACTGAGCCCCACCCTGAGCTGGATGGACGGGTGGCGTAACTACTGGTGTTGGTTCCTGATACGCTCAATTTACACCTTAAAAGAATGTAAGCGATCGTTGTCAAATATAGTAACC
>ML274537.1:0-36871 GCA_005239495.1 Nicotiana undulata | reverse complement strand
CCCCCGCCCCCCAAAATAAGATGACTCTTAAAGTCATTGATATAGGTGGCATTCGGTCAATAAATGTTACAAAGTTCTGATAAATTCAAACACTTCTTTGAGGATTGGTCTTTGTAAAAGAACTGAGAAGATGTAGGCTGTGACAGATACAACATGTATAAGTTAGAAGTTGAAGAGGATGCCACTTATTTTTGCACTCTCTAATGACAATTGATATCTTGAATAAGTTCGTTATACCCATGTGCAAGTTGAAGCTCTTGAAAGGATATCGTGAGTGTCTCAAACCCAGTTCAGTGCATCGCCAACGTTACATAGAAACTTTACAATTCAAGCACCAACGTTAATTCACCTTCCAAATAGCAACGTTGTTGCTAAGTTCTTAAGGAAAGGTTTCGGTTAAGATTTTCTTTGCGTAGCAACGTGATTGCTTCGAGCTTTTCGTATGATTTGCTCCGTTTTATGTCGCAATTAACGTGTATTAGAGGATTATTAAGAGAATCAACTCAGGTATGTTAAAGCTATTCTTCTTTCTTTTTGCATGATTCAAGTAACGATACATAAACGTAATGCTATTCCATAAGTGATTTTACTCTTAGCAGTTAAGGATATTTACGTTATTCATTTATATAAAGTGATATTCAAGTATGCTAAGTATGTTTCTAGTTCCCTATTGAGATATTTGATAAATATGTTAATGTTCATAATATAGTAGTACATGCATCTTCATGCATATGCATTTACCACCGAGCTACGGCCGGTTAGGCAGTCATGTATATTCATTTACCACAGTGCACGGCCGGTCGAGCAGACATGCATTTACCACCGGGCTACGGTCGGTCGGGCAGACATGCATTTACCACCGGGCTACGGCCGGTCGGGCAGTTACCACCGGTTGGGCAGTTATGTATCATTATTTATCACCGGTTGGGCAGTTATGCATTTACCACCGAGCTACTGTCGGCCGGGCAGTTACCACTGATCAGTTGGGCAGTCATGCATCATACGATATGGATAAGAGTATTAAAGAGAAGCATTGTATATATGTAAGTATAATAAGTATGCATATACGGTGGCACTTCAGAGATTCAGGTTGATTCTTATATGTCTTTAATTAGTGTTGACTTACTGTTATGTTTCAATTCTTCCTTACATACTCAGTACATTATTCGTACTGACGTCCTTTTGTTGGGGACGCTGCATTCATGCATGCAGGTATCGATAACCAGTTTGAAAAACCCTCATAGTAGACGAGATTGGCTTTAGCGAAGGATCGGTAAGACCCCACCTCATTCGGAGTGCAACCGAGTCTATGAGTCATCGTGTTAGAGTTTTGCTAAAAGACTTATGGGTAGGCCGGTAACCTGTCCCATTTGATGTCAAATAATCTTAGAGGCTTTGTAGATAGAGGTTCATTTTGTACAGTATGTCAGAGGCCTTGACATGCCGTATGTATTCATGTTTTAAGAAAAATGGTTCAGTGATGCAGTGTTTTCCCACTTACACTTGTACATTATGAGTTGTGTCCATGTTGGCCCATGATAGTTACAAAAGGAATGAGTTTAGCCAACTCGACCTATGTATGTTCTAGTTTTGGTCGAATGATAATGAGTTACACAATGGTTCGCTGGGGCCAGCACGACATCGGGTGCCAGCCACGCCTCCCCAAGTTTGGGGCATGACACTTGGGGTCCTCGGTCAAAGACGACGAACTCAATTCAGGGGTTGTCGTACAACTCCCAAAATCGGTGATCGAAGAAGGCCATGCCGAGATAAACTCCACAAGTTTGACCTGGGATTAGAGAAACAAATACGTGGAGTACTTAAAGAACGGGAAGCTCCTGTTAGATATAAAGGAGTCGAGATCTCTATGCACGAAGGCAAAACGATTCACCTTGTCCGAAGACGGAACGTTGTTCAGAAGGATGATCGATGGTCCATGTATTTTAACGAGAGATACCGAATACATCCTAAGGGAAGTCCACGAGGGAACTTGCGGAAATCATTCCGGTGCCGAATCATTGGTCCACAAAGTGATCAGAGCCGGATACTACTGGATCGGCATGAAGAAAGATGCGAAGGAGTTCGTTCGAAAAAGGGACAAGTGCCAAAGGCATGCACCAATGATTCATCAACCCAGGGAACAACNGAGTCTGTCCGGGTGGGCTCAAGCTAAAGCAGGAGAAGAGAGTTAGCTTTCTGCTGAGTGAGCCCGAACAGGAGCGGACGCACACTAGATCAGAGCAAGTTTAGCTGGCCCAATGGCGCAGACACCTACTAGGATGAGGCATAGCGGGAATTGAACCCACATCTCGTTGAGCTGCTCCAGCAAGCACCCCTTTCGGAAGCTCAATTTGTAGGACCGGGGAGAACACTCGCAGGCGTGCAGGCGTTTTGAGAGAGCGCAAAACTCTAACTTGAGTAAGTGCCAGCCAGGCAAAAGGGTTAGCCTGAAGTGGTGGTTTAGCCAAAGGGGGAACGTGCAACGGTTGGATTCAGCACGCTCTTAGAATAGCTGTGGAAATCCGAACGCCTATCCCAACACGGAGAGCCTCCTGGGAAGGGAAGCCAGAATTTTTGATGTAGATCGATCAATCCCGCCCTGTTCAAGTGATCGCCCCGAGCCATTTGGTCTTATCACCATGGCCGTTCAAGAAATGGGGGATGGACATCGTCGGCCCTCTTTCATCGTCCCCAGGTAAAGCTCAGTTTATTTTATTTATGACTTATTATTTATCTAAGTGGATTGAAGCGCAGGCTTTCCAGAAAGTCAGAGAAAAGGAGGTCATAGACTTTATTTGGGACCACATCATATGTCGATCCGGGATGCCCTCTGAGATTGTGTGTGATAATGGAAAGTAGTTCATCGGGAGCAACGTGACTATATTTATCGAAGATCACAAGATCAAAAGGATCCTATCAACATCTTACCACCCCAGCGGGAACAGACAAGCCTAATCGACCAACAAAACCATCATAATCTTAAGAAGAGATTGACTGACACCAAAGGGAAATGAAGGGAAATACTACATGAGGTTATATGGGCATACTGCACAACACCGAAATCCAGTACTGGAGCAACACCTTTCTTATTAGTTTATGGCGTAGAAGCTCTAATCCTGGCCGAGGTCGGAGAACCTAGCATAAGGTTTCGATATACAACAGAAGAGTCAAATAACAAGTCCATGGATACAAGCCTAGAATTATTGGATAAAGACGCGGAGTCTCCCTCGTCCGATTTGCCGCCCAAAATAGAGGATCGAAAGGTACTACAATCGAAGAGCCAATTTTCGACATTTAACATCGGGGACTTGGTGCTAAGGAAAGTCACCCTCAACACCCGGAATCTGAATAAAGGAAAACTGGGTCTGAATTGGGAAGGACCATGCCAAATTCTCGAAGTCACCGGAAAAGGATCTTACAAGCTTGGAACGATGAGCGGGGAACAATTACAAAGCAATTGGAACATATCACACCTGAAACGATACTACTACTAAGGTACGACCCCCCTCTATTTTCATTTCTATTTTAGACATCTTGTAGGTGGTCAACTAGAAACAACGATGGATTATTGGACACGAAGTCTTTAGGTCTGAAAGCACGCGTTGCACTCTTTTTTCCTTAGACCGATTTTGTCCCAAATGGGTTTTCCGTCAATGTTTTTAATGAGGCAACCATTGATCGTGCTAACTTAGAACAATTCAACAGTATCTGAGGCTCCTTTGCAATCAACCTCGAATACTGGGGGGGAATTGCCCTCGAATGTCAACTTTGTTGCGAGGAAATTACTTCACAATAACGGGGTCTCGATAGGTGAAATTTGTAAGGGCCAAATGGTCAAAGGAACCGCGCCCGCATAGGTTGCTCGAGCTCTGGCACAGAACATGTACGCATGTATAATCATTTTTCGCAAGAATAAAGATAAGTATTTTTCCTTTCCAATATCTCATCCTTTAGAAAAAAGTTTTTCTACTTTACAATTCAATAATGTCGCTCTATTATGGAAATGAGCTTAAGGGTCGATCATAACTAAAGTTCGGATAATCACCCCCGCACTCGGGGACTACCGTTTGAAAAGTAAATTTGAACAAGATTGAATTATTGAAACATCAAAGTCATAAGACCTTTTAGGCAACCCTAGAATTTTAAAGGCCACGGCCGCCCCACTCGGAGACTAATTTCGGCAAGCTCGAAGTAAACGGGAAAATAATCTCAACGGGCAGATCCCGTACTAAGAGGCTACGATCGAATTAACACGGTATGGAGACGTCCGAATTCCATAACAAAATAGGCCTTTGAATTTTTTCATAACCGGTTCTAAAGGCTACCCCCAACAAAGTCATAAAAGGCTTCGATAATATCAATCCTCAAAAACTCTAATGAATGCAAACGTTGCTCGAACTCTCGAACATTCCTAATTATTTTATGCTAAGGGACTCCAAGTTTTGTAAATACGAATGAGAAGAACTTTTTAAAGCCGAAAAGGATAGAAAGCCTTACATATATAAACAATCTTTTTACAAAGGCAGGACCGGACAAATACAAAAATACAAAGTCTTAAGGGTTGCTTTTACTTCGAGCTCGAGAGATCTTTCTCGCTCAACTAGAAAACATAAGGGTTACCCTATTTTGAGTCCGATAATACCCTCGCTTGATCATAAAGCCTAAATGATGCACTAATTCGATTTCAAGCAAATCGACCTCAAACCTTAGAATACAACTTCATAACTTTGTGCCAAGGCACTCTGACCTTGGTATAGATCAATGAAAAGCAAATAGACTTAGAAGCCATGAAAGGGAAGAAAGGTTTTTATATATAAAAGTCAAAAGTCATTTACAAGGGCGACGTGACTTGATGGAAATTCTCTACAAAAAGCCGAAATAGGTCTTGGCAGAAACACAAAATATAAAATAATAAAGGGCTTAGTCATCTCCAAGAGCAGAATATTAACCCTCGAGGCCTGCTCCACTTTCAGGTCCGCTCAAGCTCTCGAAATCGTCGTCATCAGGATAAGCTAACCCTCTGGCTTCAGCTTCAAGCTCCTTAGCTCTCTCGATCTCGGTCGTAAGATCGAAGCCACGAGCATGGATCTTCTCAAGAGTCTCCCTCCGAGACTGGCATTTGGCATGCTCAGCGACCCAATTTGCTCAAACCTGAGCAGCCTCGGCAACCTCGTTTTCTCGGACCTAACAACTTCGGCATCGATCTGATAGATAGCCACCATTGCATCAACATTGGCCTTGGTCGCTTCGACCTCCGATTGGGACATTCCAAGCTCTGTGACTAGCTTCTCCCGATCGAAAATTGCCGAATCCAATCAAGACTGGAGTTCCTCGATTTTCTTGGATTGCACCAAGGCTTTCTATTTCATGCTTCTGAGTTGGACTTCAGTCGAGGCCAGTTAGGCTCGGGCGGTCTCCTTTTCTAAGGCAAGGCGATCCATATTCTTCTTCAACGCCTCGGCCTCAGCCTTCACCGCGTATAATTCCTCGCGAAGTTGCTCGAACACATCGAGCTTTTCTTGGACCTGCAGGACCGAACCATTAGCCACCACGTCCGAGTTAGTGTCATTATATTCAAAGATTCTTCTTACCTGCTCGGCTAGTTCAACATGTTCTTTTTGAGACACTTATAGATAAACACGGAGGCCTTTTGCTTCCCCTTCTCTTTGCTCACTGAAAAGCTTGAAGGCATCTTTTTCCTCAGTGAGCCCTCGGATCTCGGCCTCATACCGACTCAGATCCCTTCGAGATCGGAAGAAATCCTTATGATGAAGCACAGAAGCCTACAAACATAGAAAAAAGAATTATACAAAGGGAGAAAAGTACATGTATGAAAATTGACATTGACAAAGAAATTTGGATTTACCCGATTTAAAGCATGTTGGGATTCGTTCAAAAGACAAGGTGTTTCCACCTCATCCATCTTGTCTTGGTATTCTTCGGTGACCAAGCACTGGAGATAACTAGCCACCCCCACGGGGGCAGAAAAAACCCGAGCATCCTCTGGGACCGAGATGACAATCGATCGCTTACGCCCGGGATCGACACTGGGGGCCGAAAACTGTCTGGTTAGGTTAAGGCTCGAGGAAGCCTCATTCGAGATCTTTCTCGGTTTCTCTCAGTCACATAGACCGGTGAAGTCCTCCACTCCGACAAAATAGCCACGGAAAGGGTCTTCTGCTCCATGGACCGTTTTCCCATAGCAAGTCTCCACCACCTGAGCTTCACGTATCATCGACTCAAATAAAGAAGAAAATGGGGGGGGGGGAATCCCCGATATATATTACCCCAAGTGAGTCTTTTCGAGCACCGCCCTCATCTCGGGGAGCCTCGAGCGTGATCCCTGTACCAGCACCCCCGAGGAGCCTCGATCGTGATCTCTGTACCAGCACCAGCCGCCTTCTCGGTAAGCTTCTCGCATCGAGGTGAAGCGTCTTCAGCTCTATCTAGCTCGGGGAACCCGACCGAGGTTTCCCCCTCGATCTCATCGAGTCGAGGTAAAGCAGTTTTAGCTTTCACTGGCTCAGTAGCTCGTCGAGTCTCGACGTCAGCTTGTACACGGGCCACCAACCCAGAGTCGTCATCATCTTCTTCTTCTTCTTTTTCTTCATGCTTTAGCTTTTGGATCGACTCCAAAGTCAGAGGAAAGATGATCCCCTTATGTTTGCAAGTTGTTTTCTTTTTGGGCTTCTTTCCCTAAGAATCCGAAGCTTTTTCCTCTTCTTCTACTTTACTTGCTTCGTGGTAGTGGTGGGGGAAGGATCTCTTCATCACCAGACGGGGGCTCATAGTCACCTCCTCCCCAAGACCCACAAAAGAAGAAAAAGTGAGTAAGCCCAGGAAGTATTTGAACAATGGTCAAATTATTGAGTCAGGAAAAAAGGTTTACCATGACTACTAACCTCCCACAAACTCTTTGACAAATCGCGCCATGTGCGTTCGGCATGCATCGACTGCGATACCAGGCTCCTGACCCAGTTTTCGAGCTGGGGAACTGCACTCGGCATCTAGGAAGCGACTGAATCAAGTAGAAAGTCGATAAGAAAGGATGAAAAAATAAATACAAAGAAAAGGAATGAAAGACAACAATATACTTATGTCTCATATTCTGTTTCTCTGGAAATGGCATGCTCTCGGTCGGGATTAAATTTGTGGTCTTCACTTGAATGAACCGACCTATTCAGCCCCGATCTTTGTCTTCGTTTATGCTCGAGAAAGGTGCCGTGGTGGCCCGATATTGAAGCTTTATTAGTCCAACTCGATAGAGTCGAGGGCTATACAGTCGTATGAGGTGGTCGAGGGTGACAGGGAGCCCGTCGATTTTGCTTACTAAGTAACGGAGTAGTATCACGATCCTCCTGAAAGAGGGGTGAATTTGACCAAGGGTCACCTTGCATTTTTTGCAGAAGTCTATGATGATCGGATCGAGGGGACCCAACGTGAAGGGGTAAGTTAAAACACTTAGGAACCCTTCCACGTGGGTGGTGATTGCTTATTTTGGAGCTGACACCACCACATGTTTGTTACCCCAGTTGCAATCTTTTTTAACCTGGTCAAAGAGGTTTTGGGTATCGACTATATATATCTCGATATCGGCTTGAATCGACCCAGAACCAAGGAGGTTTCTCAACCTTGAAGTCATAATCGATGACGCACCCCCCCCGGGGAAGGACTCTTCCGGGCATGGCTCTGCCGCTAGTTCCTAGCCAGCCGGGACGAGGAGGAAGTTTCTTTCTGCGGAACAGTTTTTGAAGTTTTAGCTATGTAATTTTTACAGGAAAAGAAGAGTAGAAATTGAAAAGAAATACTTGGTGTTTCGGGATAAAACGAGCAAGTAAACTCAAAGATATGAAAATATGACGCTTAGAAGAAGGCAAAGGACTCTAAAGATTAGAATAAATAAGATCTAAAAGTAAAGTTTTAAAGAATGAAAAGGAGGGTATTTATTGATTTCACAACGACGGTTCAAAGCCGGTAGTGGTCGACGGTTGACTGGCGCGCATTAAATGCCTGGGAAACAGTACCGACCAGGTATTTCGGTCACCTCTGTTGCTTACGTCACGGTGCTTACGTCACGGTGCTTACGTCATGATGTACCGAGGTGAAGATCGAGGACTCAAATCATTTCTTGTCATTACTCTCCAAAAAAATGAGGAGACTATCTGTATATGGTAAAAATTGATTTTGCCCTTTTTGTATAGTTAATCGAGACCGGGGTGGCAAGCCATCGACCCCATGTCATATCGGACCATGACACGAAGTCATGTTGCCAAGCTCGTGATTCAAGGACCGATCGAGATCGAGACCGAGCGGGATAGAGATCGAACGAGATCGAGCGAAGCCTGCTGAGTCGAATAACGGAAAACCAAGATATCCACGATGGGGCAAGGATCGCGGCGGAAATCTCGGCATGTATCAAGCCAAGACCGATTAATTAGGCAATCTTGGGATTTCCTACTATATTTAGAGTTGTACTATAAGTAGAACTCATCTGCTATATAAAGGGGTTCTAATCATTTTGTAATCATTACATTCACGCAGAACAAAGCAATATATTACTTTTTCTCTCTTAAGCTTTCATACTCTGTTACTCAGTTCATACTTTTCAATAGCATACTCTTTTGGTTCGAGGGCGACCTTGCTCGAGGGCCAAAGCCGCATATCATATTTGGTTTACTCTATTTTTATTTGCAGTCAATTTCTAATATCAATTTAAACATTTTCTCAGTTTGTTACAAGTGAAATCACATTTTCTTAAACCACATATAAATTTAATTTTTATCCGTTTTAAGGGTAAACAAGGTCATATATGGATAAAGAACTATATTATCCATTTAGAAAATGGATAACCAAGGGATTACTAATGGGTTTAATTTTTAAATTTGTAAAGCCTCAAATTGAAGGTTACTCGAGTTTAAGAGACTAGGCTAGTGTTTGGCCATATATTTTCAAATTTGTTTTGAAAAATATAATTTTGGTGAAGTTTGGTTTGAAGATGAAAATGTGTTTGGACATAAGTTTTCAGAACATATTCACTTTCTTTAAAAAAAAAACAAGAAACATGACTTAACACCACAAGTTCTAAAAACTATCACAAATACACAATAGTACCTTCATCAATAACATTCATTATATTATCGCAAACCATAGTACTGAACATAAATAAATTTGGTACAAAATTATCATTTTTATAATGAACTACATAATACACTATTAGATGACCGAGAAGACGAAGCAACATTGTTACAAAATAATAAGTGGTGGACTCTTTTTTAAAAATACAAAAGTTTAGGTAAAAAAAATGTACTCCCTTCGTTTCATATTAAATGATGTATTTTCCTTTTTAGTCTTTCTAAAATAAATGACACATTTCTAAATTTGGAAATAATTCAACTTTAAACTCCTAATTTTACCCATTTTATCCTTAATGAGAAGCTTTTATAACCACACAAAAGTCATGGCCCCATAAAGTTTTACCCCTTAAGCTATTAAGACCACAAATTTCAAAAGACTTTCTTTTTTTCCCTTAAACTCCGTGTCGAGTCAAACTACCTAATTTAATTTGAAACAGAGGGAGTAAGAGTAATATTTTGGGCCGAGAGCTAGTTTAGGGATTGGGGGATTTGCATCTATCCCGCTTTTTGTGTCACGTATTAACTTATACCTTTGCAAAAAAATTGGAAGCGTACCCACTTTTTGCATAAACTTCAGGCATACTGGCCTGAAATAGCAAAGGTAATCACACAAACTTTAGCATTCTAGGAAACAGGCTTGAAGTTGTTTGTAATTGCTGAACTTAAGCATTTTACTAGCTGAAGTTTTGTTCTCTATTTGTTGTACTTAAACATGTTATAACTGGAGTTTTGTCCTGAATTCAATAGTTTTGTCGTAAAGCTTTTTCAAAAACTTCACTAGAAGATGCTGAAGTTATTTAGTTCATTTGTAAAAACTTCAGCACTAAATAAGCTGAAGTTTGTCTTGGATTCATTAGTTTTGTCATAAAGCTTTTCAAAAACTTTAACAGAAGTTGCTGAAGTTATTTAGTTCATTTGTAAAAATTTCAGCATTAAATAAGCTGAAGTTTCGTCCCGGAGTCATTAATTTTGTACTTTTTCAAAAATTTCAAAAGAAGATGCTGAAGTTATTTAGTTCTTTTGGAAAAACTTCAGTACTAATTAAGCCGAAGTTTAGTTTTGTCATAATTTTTTTCCAAAAACTTTAGCATAAGATGCTGAAGTTATTTAGTTTATTTGTAAAAACTTCAGCACTAAAAAAACTGAAGTTTGCACAGGTAACTGGAAGAAGGAGGTGTCTGAAGTTGTAAAAATTAAGGTATAGATTAAATAATTTTTAAAATATGGGTATATATTAAATGGGGACGACCAAATAAGGCGTCCCGCACAATTTTTACTTAGGGATTTGAGTTTTGGATTTTGGGAAGTTGTCAAAATATGCATAAAATTTATGAACTAATATGTATTTGCGAGAAAATTCCAAATATATTTTGGCAAAACCTATGACCAAAAGGGTCCTATAATTGTTTCCATAAGTGATCATATTCAAGAAATTCTGGATAATATAGTTATACATATTATTCGCCAGTTAATTCATACTTTATCCGTATTAAATATAAATCGAATCGAATAATTTATTTATTATATATTTTAATCCATTACATATCTGATCCGACTCGCTACTATGCCGCCCGTACAACACATATGTCCAAGAGAAGACAGAGAGGAGAAGGCAGCATGAGCTAAGATAGCGAGGAAATCTTTCGGATTCGCTGACCTAGCCGCCGCCCATGAGAGTACGGTCAGGCATTGCAGAGATAGAGTAGCAGGTGGAGAATACCACCTTGTTCCACGCCAACACCTATTTCCCTTCATTTCCTGCCACGTTTCTACAGCAAACCCAAAGTCACACCATTACGTTAAAATATTGATTGGACAATTTTTGCTCACCCAATATAGCGGTAAAATTTTCTTTTTCGAAATAATCAATGCATTTAGATTAGACTATTAAGCCATAGAAATATGTAAAAAGTAGTATACATTAACTATAATTATTATGCCTTAATCTTAAATAGATCTACAATATGAATCCTCACGGTAAAAGAATTATTCGTGGATACAATTCTTATAATTTTATAGAAAATAGTACTTAGAGCCCGTTTGGACATAAGAAATTTTCTCCGTTTTTTTTTTTAAATTAGCGTCTGTTCATAAAAAATTTAATTTTTTACTTGAAGATGTATTTTGGAGATTTTCGAAAATTTGAAAAGCACCAAAAAACTGTTTTTCAAAATTTTCACTCAAATCACCCACAAAACTTCAGAAACAATACAAAATTATATTCATGTCGAAACACAACTCTAAATTTCAAATACTATTTTCACTTAAAAAAAAAAAATTTCCCTTATTTTTGAATTTTCAATTCTTATGTCCAAACGCCTACTACATTCTCGTATAATATGTGAATCTCAACAGTATAGAATTGATTAGATGTTATTTAATATAGTTTTAAAATTATCAAAGTTGACTAATTATAGAAAACACATGTTATTGCAATTTCTTATAGTCCAATGATGTTTTAAAGGCCATTAAAAATTTTACACTATTAATATGCAAAAGATAAATTCGTCAAAACAAGCAAATTGACCAGATTGGTTTCTAGAATCTCGGAAGAAAGAAAAAAGAAAAAAGAAAATATTCATTTGTGCTACTTGATGTCTAAGAGAAAGGCAGCACATGCAATGTCTCACTTTCTCTACCTTCCAAATCAAAACTGCACCAAAATACTCTAAAATAAAATCAATGAAATCAGAACAAAGAACCTTAGGCTTGATTTCATCACAAGTAATAAATTGTTTTTTTCTAGTATTTTATAATACACGTGTACGGTGCACTTGTGTCTGCTTCTATAATTGTGAGAATCTACAAAGTTTAGAATAGTATAACTTTCAATTAATTATATGGTCTTTTTTCCATTTAATTACATAAAGTAAAGGAGCTTTGGATCATTGGATGCCACCTTAAGGAGCAAAGTACAAAAAGAAATAGTTTACTATTTAAGCACAACATATTTCTATTGTGGAAAGTATAAAGTGCTGTTGCGTGGTAATTAATTCAAACGTACTAGTTATTTAATTTAATTAAATGAAAGTAGGACACTAGCTAATTAATAAAAATAAAAAGGGGTCCAATGAGATATTATTGAGGTTTCACGTTGTAGAACTCGAGTTGCCGGTCTTTGGGAGACATACCTGTTCTCGAACTTATTTTTTCTTTTCTCCACACAAAAATCTTACTGGTGCAGTAAAATTTAGTTACTGTTCTTACCACAAGCAGTGTGCAGTATTTATACACCGAGGAAAATGCAATCTGCAAAAATAGATAACTGTCTAATAAGTATAATTTGATAACATAGTTCCGGTCCGTTTTAATTGATTGTTTGGTTATGGTCAACATATTATTTTTTCGAGATATCAAGAAGGAATTAATAAATTAAATCTCGAGGATGTACAGAGTCTAGGAGTACTTATTATCTTTTTAATAAACAATTTAAGGTTAGTATAATTAATTTTATACTAATTAATGCTAAAATGTTAATTTCTTAATATGTGTAATGGTAACAAAAAAATCAATCAAAAGTGAATTGGAGGGAATACTAATTAATTAAGGGATTTTTACATTTTTATACACGATTTAAAACTTTATTGTCATGCATACTCTCTCTTTCTCTCTCTATATATATATCAATCCCTAATCCCGGTAATATAGAGCAAAGCAAAAGAGAGCAGCAATTTCATGCTTATTGAAATTCCAGTAATGTAGAGTTGAAGGTGTGCACAATTGGTGTTCAAATTCCAGTAATATTGCATACACTACTACAAATCCGGGCAAAATCGTCCAACAAAACCGACCAAAGTTGGTCGGTAATGGCTAATAGCCGTCCAAAACGCAACCATTTACATGAGGGCGGTATTTGGAGGTCGGAAGGGCAATCAAACCTGGGTCTGTATTATGGCAGGATACTATTCTACCACTTGACCATTGGTGCATTTTGTTTTAAGACTGTCTTTTATTTTATTTATACTCTTTAATTATATTTTTGCACGAAAATAACTAACCAAAGTTGGTCGATTTTTTAAAATGACATGCCGAATTATTTTTTAATATTAAATTTAATTTATTTTAAATGACAAACCGACCAAAGTTGGTCGGTTTCTTGAAAAATAAATTTCGCGGGACCAAAAATAGTTTCTCGCATTTTTGCGCCAAATTACAAAAAAAAAAATATTTTGAAAACCGACCCACTTTGGTCGGTTTTTTGACTGACAAAATTGGTCGGTCGACCGTGGTCAATTTTTGTCGAATTTCTAGTAGTGAAAATTGGTGTTCAAATTGAAATTGCCAATCAATAAATTTTGAAGGTGTTTGACTATCCACCATTGACATCTATTAAAAAGCTTTGAATTCGAATTTGGGTTTTTAAAAACCATTATTTGTTTGGATTGGGTGCTGCTAAAATCAATTGGGAATATTGTTTGCAGTTTATATCTCAATTTTGAGGGTGTTTTGATAAAGATTAGACTTGATTTTCGCTGAATTTCAATTGAAACTCGAAGAAGAAGAAGAAGAAAGAAGAAGACATGACATATATTATACTTACGAAATTATAGTAAAATAAAATTGTAGATAAATTGCATTATGTTGTTTATATATATATATATATATATATATATATATATATATTTAAACATTGTATGAAAGTTGAACAATATTGTATAAAAAATATATTTAAGTGGTATGGTATTGTAGCTGTACATAACGGAGTAAAAATAATGTACAAAACTTGTAGATAAATCATAGATAAGTTTTATAATATATAATTAGTTGTATGAAATTAATTTTTTTACTATATATAAATCAGATAAAAAATATACAAAAAGTATATTATATAAAATTTGAATAAGAATTATATTCAAATTATATGATATTGTAGTTATATTTAATTATATAAAAATAATATATGAAACTTATAAATAAATTGTAAATTATTTAACATGGTCAAGAGCACTGGCAGAATTAAAAAATTTGCTAAAGTTAGTCTTTACTCCTCTTACCTACCCTTCTTTTGCAGTACTGCTGCGTACTAATTAAATACAAGCTATAGTAAGAAAGGGAGGAAGCGAACAGAAGAGGAAATGCACATAGCTAAAATTCACCAGAAATTTCTTCGTCGCTTCCATTATTAACAATGTTTAAAAGGTCAAGATACTTCTAACTTGTTCATTAATTAGCAAATTGCGCGGGGCTTCTATACTCAAATTTTTAAAATAATTAGACTTATACTCTAATTTTTACAACTTCAGGCGCCGCCTCCATGATACCTGTGCAAAACTTCAGCTTATTTAGTGTTGAAATTTTTACAAATGAACTAAATAACTTCAGCATCTTCTGCTGAAGTTTTTGAAAAAGCTTTATTGCAAAACTAATGAATCCAGGATAACACTTCAGCTTATCTAGTGCTGAAGTTTTTACAAATAAACTAAATAACTTCAGCATCTTCTGCTGAAGTTTTTGAAAAAGCTTTATGACATAACTAATTAACCCAGGACAAAACTTTAGCTTATTTAGTGCTGAAATTTTTACAAATGAACAAAATAACTTCAGCACTTCTGCTGAAATTTTTGAAAAAGCTTTATGGCAAAACTAATTAATCCAGGACAAAACTTCAGCTTATTTAGTGCTTAAGTTTTTACAAATAAACTAAATAACTTCAGCACTTCTGCTAAAGTTTTTGAAAAAGCCTAGAATGCTGAAGTTTGTGTGATTGCCTTTGCTACTTCAGACCCGTATGCTTCAAGTTTATGCGAAAAATGGGTATGCTTGTAATTTTTTTTTCAAAACGGGTATAAGTTAAAACGTGATCCAAAAAGCGGGTATAGATGCAAAAGCCCCCTTCTTTCTTTAGTGGATAACTTTGTGTTCATCTAATTAAATGACCAAACTTTCCCTTTAAATCCCAAGCATGAAATATCAGGAATACCCCAAGACAGGCAGACATGTTGACGGGATCCTGCCTGTTATTCCCTCTTATTAGAAGTAGGAATATATATGTGTGAAGCTACTCACTCTGCAGACTATAGGAAATATAATTAAACTCTGTAAAACATTGTTTTCGATCTCTTCAAGTAGTTGATCACGTCCAACTATGCCTTATAAAAAGGATTAAGCGGTTGTTGCAAATATAATCCGGTTTACAAGTCCAGAGTCGAATCCCACAGAGAACTAAGATTTCACTATAATTGTTCAATATTACTAAGAAACACAAGTCCAAACAATTTTCTAATTGTAAAGATTATAATATTTATTTCTAACTAATTAAGTAACAACTATTATAAAGCAGTAAACTTATCAACTAACAAGGATGAAATTTGAGACAGAACTAAGGAGGTCTAGAGTTATGATTTCATATAAATTTTCCTAATCTTCTCTATCGACCATGAGCACTCTTACTACCGTAAAGTAATTACGACAATTTACTAGACATACTCTCCCGAGTTACGTTAGTTGGCTTTAATTACAACTCACTTAGATCGCACCCAAGGTTTTATTATCCCTAATCCCACCTTTAACCCCTTGGTTATTGATTCCTCACATACGTCGGGAGTGATGTTGTTCAACAACTACCTAAATATGCACTCTCTCCCAAGTAATACATACTAAATAGGCACAGCTAATTGAGGATCCTTTCAGTTAACTACAACAAGAACATAGTTGAACAAATATAGATTAAACTTTGGAAAATCTATATTAACATAGCAAGAATTTCATCCTTCAATAGATTCCATCAAAACCCTAGATAGAAACTTAGCTATTCATAATAGTATGTAAAAATACAATACTACAAGTCATAACCAACAATGAAAAATAGGAAGAGGAAGGAAAAACTCGTAGAAGAATTCCCCGCCTTGCTCCTTGTCACGACCCAAATTCCCAACCTTAGGGATCGTGATGGCGCCTAACACCACATTTGCTAGGCAAGCCAATGTTAGAGTTCGATTATCTATTTTCCGTTGATTATCCATTTAAACTTGATAAAGTAAATTTAAAATAAACTAATCTAATGGTTCCCAATGAATAATTCCAATTATAAAATAATAAACAAATAAATAAACCGAGCCACAAACTAATTATATAAATAACTCTAAGACTACCCCATGGTCTGGTGTCACAATTCACGAACTTCTATGTCACGACCCTAAATCTAAACTGATCGTGATGGTGCCTATCGTGGAACTAGGCCAGCCAAATTAACACTCAAAGCGTAAAGAATCTTTCATTTATATCATTACTAAACTGATAATCCATAAAAGTTTTGTTTAATCATTTTTAAAATAGATAAAGCTACACCGAATGTTAAATACAACCCCAAGATCCCGGAGTCACTAGTCATGAGCATCTAAAGAACATATATAAGTTTGGAAAATAAACTCTATAATAGTAAGAAGGAGAAAGCAGGGCTGAAGACGCGTGCAACTACCTCGCAAATCTCCGAGAAGTCTCTGGAACAGATAGACAGTTCACTCTGCCCTAGCACCTAGATCTGCACACAAGGTGCATGGAGTAATGTGAGTACGCCAACTCAGTAGTAATGAAAGTAAATAAGGTCTGAGCAGTAAGAAACACATAAAATCAAGTCATCAATTCACAATAAGCACAATCTTTGTTTCCAACAATGCATACGTTAAATCATCACGCTTAAAAAGCCGATTTCAGTGAAAATCCTTTGAAAAATGTAATTTGCAGCAATTTCAATAAAATGTCCAAGAAGTATAGTGTAAAATGACATGAATCATAAGTAGCTACTCGGGCAAAAACATGAATAATAAATCGCCCCTCGAGCATAACATCACTCAGAATCAGTCCCTTAGCATGCCTCACAATCACTCGTAATCAGCCCCTTGGGCAACCACACGGCCACTCATGCCTCCCAATCACTCGTCACTCGGCACTCGCACTCAGTAGGTACCTGCGCTCACTTGGGGTGTACAGACTCCGGTGGGGCTCCTACATCCCAAGCGCTATATCGCTGCGGCGTGCAACCCGGCCTAATATAGCTGCGACGTGCAGCTCGATCCATATGTCTCGCTGCTGCGTGTAGCCTGATCCAACATATCTCGCTGCGGCGTGCAGCCCGATCCATATATATATATATATATATATATATATATTGTTGCGACGTGCAGAACGATCCATATATACTCCTCACAATATAGGCTCTAGGCCTCACTCAGTCAGAAATCTCTCAAAAGCCACTCGGGCTATCAGTAAAACGGGGTACTCGACCCAAAAATATCATTTTATGCATCAAAGTAGTGTAAATGAGACCGAGTTCGAAATCAGTCAAGCATAATATGACTGAGTGTAAATCATAAGTCAACATAATGTGGAATAGAAGTAAAAATCCCCCAAGGGGTCTAAACATATGGCACAAGGCCCAAATACGGCATTCTGCCCAAAACATAGTAATAATCTTTAAACATGAAATATCATATGGTTTATAATCAAATACGTAACTTAATAGTTGCTACGGGACGGACCAAGTCACAATCCCCATCGGGGTACGCCACACACTCGTCATCTAGTATGTGCGCCACTCCAAAATAGTGATACAGTGTGAAGTCCGGGGTTTCATACCCTCAGAACGAGATTTATAGACATTACTTACCTCAAACCGGACAAAACTCTAACCCGCGATGCCCTTCCCTCTTGACTCGGCCTCCAAATGCTATGTATCTGTCCAAAATCAGTATATTATCATCAATATACGCTAAAGGGATGAATTCCACATGAAAATCATCAAATTAGACCAAAAAACCTGAATTTGGCTCAAACCCGGCCCCCAGGTCCACGTCTCTAAATCCGATAAAAATTACAAAACTAGAAAGTCCATTCACTCACGAGTCTACCCATATCAAATTCATCAAAATCCAACATCAAATGGCCATTCAAATCCCCAAAATCAACTCTCCAATTCTCTTCCATTTTCCCTCAATTTTCACCCCAAATTTCCAAATTAAATGATAATAATCAAAACACAATCATGGAATTTAACAAAATTTGAGTGAAGAACACTTACCCCAATCACTCCTCTGAAAATCCCTTCAAAAATCGCCTCAAACCGAGCTCCATAGCTCCAAAAACGCAAAAATGGCTGAAACCCTCGAAATAGAGTACTTTATAATCTGCCCTGGCATTTACCCTATGCTATCGCGGACAAACTAATGCGATAGAGAAGTAAATGATGCAATACCTTGCCAGCCCGAAAGAACATATCCAATGCGCAAGCAATCATGCAACACCCAAATACCCGTCTCACTCAAATTCCGCTATAAAGCCCAAATAGAACCGTACCATAAGTGCATATAACCAATAATCACAACTCCTTGCAACATAGAACGGTAAATCATCGATCACTCTAGAACATGAATAAGCTCAATGAAATCCAATGGCACATCCCTTAACAATAGCAATTCGGAGTCGAAAATTCCGACCCGGTGCAGAACACACATCCATACTGTGCCTACTAATGAACCCTAAATCAACTCTGGTCACCCACAACAGATAGATAACTCTCCGAAAGTTCATAATGACTTAATCATGGCACATACCAACATCTGACTAGCTTTGCTCGCATCTTCACAGTCTACAACCATAAAATAACCTGTTTATGAGAACTCCCAGTCTCGAAATCCATAAAGCGCACGAATCACCATATCTTATCCCAACTCCAACGCTCGAATATATAACACACCTCTAATGCTGAATCATTACACGAGGGATACTCCTATAATTCTTCTGTGCCACCAAGAAAACTTAAAAATGAGCAGTCGATCCAACAAGAGAGCGCCACGATACCAATGAAGTACCCTTAACTCAAACACATTTCCCTCTTTGAAATGTATGCCCTCATCAAGCCGCACCAATTAGTGATATCATTTACCTAGTCATCTAAAACTGTCCATGCCGCCTAAGAATTTATGACCTTCCTTCCGAACCGTGACCTCACACATGCAAATCTCAACCCTACACAACATATTGCATATACCATGGCATCCTATGATAAATATGAGGACTTCATAATCCATTCCGAGCCACAAGCAACTATGTACTCAATCATCTAAGACTTTCCATTTGATTTTTTATTCTGGAGAAAATTACAATATGCCACATGCCCCACGCATCAGTAGGAAATATACATCTCAACTATGGTAGAGACCATCAAGAACCCTCTGAAACCCATTGTACTGAACTAACCCGTCAGGACAGAATCCCTCTAACTCAGCTAAGTTACGCAGGCCATCAAAACCCAAGAGCATTGACACGAATCACACGTAGAAACTCATTACCTCATATATATATATATACGTATGTATGTATGTATTGACCCAATATGTCGTTACGTAGAACTTGCATTATAATTACTATTATTGACTTGTCATAGGTTGGTTATATTGTTATTGATGTGTTAGAGTTGGTAGGCTTGGAATCAGAATGGTGGTAGTAAGAGTTTAGTCACCTAGTCTTTAAAAATGGCCTTATAGTTGGAAAAGTCAACTGCGAGTTGACTTATGGGTAAACGACCTTGGAATGTGGATTTAATGGCTCGGATAGATTCGTTAGGTGATTCGGTACTTAGGAGTGTGTTCAGAATAATTTTGTGATGTCCGATGTAGAATTAGGCTTGAATTGGCGAAAGTTAGTTTTTGGTGATTTTCGGTCGGCAGTGGAAAATAGGCTATCGGGGTACCTACTGAGTGCGAGTGGTGCCTGATGGGCTGATATTGAGTGATGGTGAGGTGCTGAGGGAAATTGTTATGAGAAATGATTATGGCCCGAGGGGCAGATTTATGATAATGTTACTGAGTTTTTGACTACAATTCACTTCATTTTTCAAACTAATTTTTACTGGGAGTTTTAGTGAGATATAATGAAATTATACTTGTTTCAAAGGATTTCTGGAAATTTATTTTCGAACTTATGTATTTGGTGAATACTTTATGGTGACTTGGCGTATTTACTATTTTTGTGAATTGGTTTATCTGTGCTGTGTGTTTTGTATTTCTCAGACTGTGATTTATTTTCATTACTACTGAGTTGGCGTACTCATCATTACTCTCTGTGCCTATGTGCATAGATCCAGGTACCGGCTCGGAGCAGTAGCTGTCTCTGTTCGTTATCAGCAGTTTTACGGGATTTCGAGGTAGTTGTCCAGCATCCACAGCTTCTCCATTTCCCTTCCTTATATAGTTTTAGCATTTCATTCCTAGACTTTATTCAAGACATTAGTAGAGTTAGTTTTATTTCGTAGATGCTCGTGACCATGTTGACTCCAGTCTTGGGAGGTTTTGTTTAGAGTTGTTTAGACTATTATTGGGGCGCTAAGACTTAAAGAAATTATTTTATGCTATGTTTGTTGTTTATTATTGAATGGTGAATTACTATAATGGAACAAATGCGTAGTAATGTGATGGTTGGTTAGCCTAGTTCCACGATAGGCGCCATCACGACCCGTTAGGATTTGGGGTCGTGACAAGTTGGTATCAGAGCTCTAGGTTGCATAGGACTCAACGGTCTTGAGCAGGTTCTGTAGAGTCTTGCAGATCGGTACAGAGACGTCTGTACTTATCTTCGAGAGGCTGCAGAACTCTTAGGAAACATCTCTACTTTTCTTGAACTCTTTCGTGCCAATTTATTTATTCTTGAAATCTAAACTTACGTTGTTTAATTCTCTTACAGATGGTGAGGACACTCAATACCGATCAGGATGACCAGACACCAGCCAGACCCACAAGGGTTCGGGGTCGTGGTAGAGGTAGGGGACCAGCCCGCGCAGCAGCCGGGACAAAACCCTAGGATCCCTCTATCGTTTAGGATCAGGTTCCTGCCGATGGTGCTCCAGCGGGACAGGCTCAGGCAGCGACAATGCCTATTGTTATTCCGGGTCTTCAGGAGAGCCTGACTCAGATATTGACGGTGTGTTCCAGTTTAGCTCAGGCAGTTGCTATGTCCACTACTGCCACTGCAGCTCATGCAGGGGAGGCAATCAGACTCCAGCTGCCTGGACACCTGAGCAGGCTGTACAGGGTATTCAGACACAGGGAGCAGCCCCAGCTCAGCCGGTTGCCCCAGTTCAGGACTATGTGGTTCCAGCTATGCCCGAGGATGAGCAGCGTAGGCTGGAGAGGTTCAACAGACTTAAGCCTCTAACTTTCAGCGGCACAGAGGGTGAGGATGCCCAAGGTTTTCTGGATAAATGCTAGAGGACATTGCGTACTGCGGGTATTTTGGAGACTAGTGAGGTCTCGTTTGCTACATTTCAGTTTGCGGGTGCTGCTTTCACTTGGTGGGAGGCATTCGAGAGGTGTAGGCCGGTTGGTTCAACACCACTCACATGGCATCAATTCTCCATGATATTCTTGGAGAAGTATGTTCCTCAGTCCCACTGAGAGGAGCAGCGTGACAGTTTGAGAAGCTGCGCCAAGGAGAGTTGTCAGTTACTCAGTACGAGATAAGGTTTTTCGAGTTGGCTAGACATGCTTCTGAGTTTTCCCCTACTGATAGGGAGAGGATTAGGAGGTTTGTAGATGGTCTTACTTATCAGCTTCAGATCTTGATGACCAGAGAAAGAGTGTCTGGAGCTACATTTGAACAAATAGTTGACATTGCTCGGGAAATTGAGTCGGTTCGTAGGCAGGAGCATGAGGAGAGGGAGGTCAAGAGGCCTCGGGGATTAGGTAGCTTCAGTGGTGCCCCTTATAGAGGGCAGTTTCAACACAACAGAGGTCGTCCATTTAGACCTCCACAGCCAGTTCGCCCAGCTTATAGTGGTGTATCTTCGGGGTAAGATCCTCGCAGTTCCCATCAGGGACGTTTATCTTTTAGTGCCCTTCCAGCTCAGAGCTCCGCCCGAGCATCATCTTACCAGAGTTCTTCTATGCATGGTTCGTCTGGTGGTTATCATGGCGGTAAGGGTTCTCGTCAGTTTTCATCTCCAGCTCCAGGTAGTTTTTATGAGTGTGGAGAGTTCGGACATGAGTGGAGGAAGTGTCCCGTCATCTTAGTAGTTCATCTCAGTAGAGAGTTCAGCCTTCGGCTACAACCCCAGTCACTTCACCACCTACCTAAGCAGCCAGGGGAGGTGGTCAGACAGCTAGAGGCCGCCCTAGAGAGGGAGGTCGAGCAAGTGGAAGCCAGCCACGTATTTATGCACTTCCGGCTAGGCCTGATGCTATGGCGTCAGATGCGGTGATTACAGGTACTATCTCAGTCTGTCACAATGATGCTTTGGCTTTATTTGACCCTAGTTCCACATACTCGTATGTTTCATCTTATTTTGCCCACTTTCTGAATATGACCCGTGAGTCTTTAGTTACGTCTATTCATGTTTCGACTCCGCTAGGCGATACTATTATTGTGGACCGCGTGTATCGGTCATGTCTTATATCTATTGGGGATCTGGAGACCCGAGTGGACTTGATGTTACTCAGTATGGTTGATTTTGATGTGATTCTGGGCATGGATTGGTTATCCCCATGTTATGCGATTCTTGATTGTCACGCTAAGACCCTGACCCTAGTTATGCCCGGAGTTCCGAGAGTTGAGTGGAGAGGGTCTATACAGCATGTGCCTAGCAGAGTGATTTCTTATTTAAAGGCTCAGCGTATGGTTGAGAAAGGGTGTGAATCTTATCTTGATTTTGTGAGGGATGTTAGTAGTGAGACTACATCTGTTGATTCCGTTCCTGTAGTCCGTGATTTTCCGGATGTATTCCCTGCAGACTTGCGAGGCATGCCACCTGACAGGGATATTGATTTTGGTATTGACCTGGTGCCAGGCACTTATCCTATCTCTATTCCACCTTACCGCATGGCACCAGCGGAGTTGAAAGAACTGAAAGAGCAACTTCAGGAACTCTTAGACAATGGGTTCATTCGGCCGAGTGTTGATACTCAATTTTTCCTCAAAATTATTTTCAAACCTACATGTTACCTTTAAAATCACTTTTAATGTGAGTGGTATTTTCTCCACAATTTTTTGTATTTTCTATTTATTTAGTATTTTTTGTATTCAATAATTATTCATAAATTATATTATAAATAATTTCAAAATATTTCCCAGATCAATATCTTATTTTTAATACTATTTAATTCTATTAGGATTTAACTATTTCACAAATTAACGAATTAGGCACTATTCAATTAGGATTATACAAATTTTGCAACTATGGCCTAATTGCGCATTCATGCTATTTTCAATTCGATAATCAATTATTTTTATATTTTTATATTAGCTAATTACCTTAATTTTCATCCATGTGGCATTAATTTCATTTTTGCATAATTATTGGCTATTTTAGTAATTATATATTTGATTTTATGGGTATTTAACAATTAGCCACATTTTATTTAAATTCTAGCCTAATTTTAACCCAACCCATCAGATTATTACAACCCAATGCAATACCCAGCCCAAACCAAATCCTACCCGGCCCAACCCCGGATCAATCTGAGTCGTTGATCAAATTAGATCAACGGCCCAGATCATTATTTCCTTAATTAATTCGAACTAACCCCCAACCCCTCTCATTTGCTCACCGTCTCTCATCTCTCTACTCTGATCTCTCTCTAAGTCTCTTCTAGAGACTTCTATCTCTTCAGCTTCCGATGCCTCTCTTCATCTTCTCCGGCCACCCCTCGTCGGAGACCTTGAAACCTTCATCACCCCCTGCTCTCATGGCTCTCTTATGCCGTCAATGTCATCCCTAAGGCCCTCAAAGGGCAAGGACTTGTCTACTCACACCCATGGTGTTTCTGTTTACTTCAAGCCTCCAAAGCTTGATTTTGAGTAAGGTTTATGACCCTTGAGGCTCGAGCTAGTGCTGTTCGAAGTTCTTCTCATCTTCTCTGAGGTTTTCTATAAAACCCTAATGTTTGAAACTTCCGATCCTTTTAGATCTACAATATATCTATGTCTATTACGAGTTATTATGAAACCCTAATTTTTTGCTTAGAATCTTGTTCTTTAAACCTACGGGTCAGCCTAGTACTTCCTTTTAGAATAGTAGTCCTAGCCTCCTCCGGGACTGATAGGATGGGACGGGTAATAACACGCAATAGAGCTTGTGACCAAACACGCGCTTTAATCACCTTTACGGGTGGGAAAGGGTAGAATATGGATATGATGACCGGTGCGCTAATACCACGTGTAGCCCCTCTTTGATGAGTGTCTATCGGGTATTGCATCTATGTGATCCATATTATGTTAAACCGAGGATATCCCTACTTTAAATATTATAGTAGTTCTTTTCCTTTCCAAAATTCAATAACTTGAACACTTGTTTGAAATCCCCTCTTACTTGAGCCTCTTTACATGTTATTTGTTAATTGTACGAATTCACGAAAACTATTTGGCCGGGAACCACATTTGTGGATCTTGAGGGGTGCCTAATACCTTCCCCTTGGGATAATTCAAAGCCCTTACCCGATCTCTGGTTATGCAAACTAGTTTCATGAGTTAATTACCTTAGGTGCCCTAACGCACCTTTAAAAATCGTTAGGTGGCGACTCTTCTCTTTTAATAACCCTCTTCCTTTAAAAGAGTTGTCAGAATGTCACAAACCCTATCTCCGCAAGGAAAAAGGGGGCACGACAGCATGGCGACTCTGCTGGGGATTTACCTAGGCTTTTACCATTAGAAATTGTTCCGTGAATCCGTACCTTTAATTTGTTTCATACTTGCACCCTTTTCCCTGTTACCTGCAATTAATTGTTAACTTCTTTCAAGCATTTATTTCACAAGGCAAAACTGACATATCTCTTTGTTTTCTTTTGTAACGGCTTTCAATCATAACTGTTGAACCGCTTTTCTTAACGTGTAAATACATCTGTTTAAATGCTTATTTATTGCATATCATGCTCAACATTCATACTCTACTCATGCCAAACAAAATACTATAGCAACGCTTTTAATGAGTTGTTGCGCTCTTCCTATATTATTACCCCTTAAATTCGGAAATGCGTATTTGCGGTAAAACTAGTCGATCAGCGGTGCAGTCGACAGTTCCGTGCCTTCCCCCTTGAGTTGTCCGCTCAAGGGTACCAGTATAAAACCCCATAGAAACCTTACTCCATTATACTGTTGCATGCATCATGGTCAAACCTAGCCGGGCTAATGTGTTGTCCGCACAATAACCTTTAAGATAGCCTTGTCCAAAGTCCATTGGGTTTCCCTATAACCCAAACGGACACCCTCACGTTCTGTGCATTTATTTGGAGAACTAAATGCTTCCTGCTAATTATTGATGTTAAATAGTCGAGTCCGGTAGGGGTAAGGGCCTAACCTTATTTGCTTTGCAGAAAATGAGCACGAAATCCCCAGATTCGGTATGGTCTCCAATATTCACCCAAGAATGCTAAGTTGGTGGGAGGACCTCTATTCTAGTGACAAAACTATCGTCAGAAAACACCTGGGAAATCTACCATCCCTCCTAGAAATCCAGCCAAACAAAATGACGATAGAGGCTGCCACTTTATTCTGGGATTGCGAAAGATCTGTGTTCCGTTTTGGGAACATTGAAATGACTCCTTTGTTGGAAGAAATAGGGGGACTCGCTAACTTAGTGTGGGAAACTCCGGGGTTTCTAATGCCTGAGAACCGCACAGGCAGAGGTTTCCTCAAGATGATGGTTCTGAAGAAGAATACGGAATTGGTATGCCTGTGGGATTCATACATTCCTTTCGACAATTTGTATGAAAGGTACGTTCACAGCAAATCATACCGCATCTACTAGGACGAGTTTGCTATCACTTCTATGGGGCACATCCATCGCCGAGTGTTCGTGTTTATGATATGCTTTTTGGGTCTGATTGCGTTCCCGATGAAGAAATAAAGGATTCATACTAGGTTGGCCATGGTAACTAAGACACTAATGGAAGGAATAGACGGGAAAAACTTCAGCATTGTGCCCATGATCATTGCGGACATATATCGGGCCTTGGAAATGTTTCAACTTATTACTTCAACTTTGGCTCATGGAACATCTGCAAGAGGCGAATACCGACAAGACTTTCATCCAAGAATGTGGGATGACCACATCGCTTTCCATCACCCAAAGCGAATGAATTATATTCCTGACATGTTCGTTCAGCTTGAGAATGCCGAGGGATGGGTGGAACTTTTCGGTAACCTGACTGAGGAACGGATTTAATGGATGTTTGAGTGTTTCCCGATAGACGAGCTTATCATTCGATCCTGAGATGCTTCTTTCCTAATACTGATCGGTCTAAGGGGGACATACCCTTACGCCCCTCTCCAAGTCATGAGGCAAGCAGGTAGGAAGCAGGTCATACCTAGGGTCGAGAAAATGAGCCATCTTTGAGCAGACTTTCAGAATGATGACAGCCCTCATAAATTCCAAGCTCAGCACCTATGGCACTGCAAGATTATGCTTGAGAAGGATGCCATCGAGCCATACAGGTATCACGCCGGTTGTACTCCTTTCTATCTTGGTTGGTTAGAAGAAGATATGGGTGGTCAAATCGAGTCGGGGTTCGTTCAAGGTCACAGGGTTATAGATTAAAGGGCTGAAGCACGAGTTAAGTTCAACCAGCTGCGCAAAAGGATCCACGAATGTGAGGATGATCATCACAAGATACATGAGTCCAACAAGAAGCTGATCGAGGAGTGGAAGGATATGGCAGTCATCACCAACAAGAGGCTGGGATACTTAGAACGAGGTATAGTTGAGCTGGAGGAGAAATTCATCAAAATGATCGAGACTTTCCAAAAGGCTGAGGGAGCTGAAGGGGGATATCTAGCGAGAACCTACCTACTGCTGGGTCTTCGCGAGTTGGAAATCTGATCGAGGGAAGCAGGAATGCCGAATCTGGGGAAGGTCCTTCTAGGACCAAGTAGATAGGGGTGTTTTCTTTTATCTTCTTTGTTGATGTAATAAGGCCAATGGCCATTAGTGACTTTTATCTTCCGTTATTTAGAGTTGTTTTGAGATTTGCCTATTTTTCTTATCAATAAAATGAGGCGTTTAGCACTTTAAGTTCTTCAAATCAATTTGTCGCTAGGCCTACCTCGGGCATAAAGAGGTTCCCAACTTAGGACATGCTTTACATTTCCGCATTTTGTATTTAAATACCGCAATATTTGTTTTCATAACCCTCACTGACTTGGTTACCTTTTGTTTTTATTTATTTTATTATTATTCCCCCTCCCCAAAGGTTAGTTCGTGCATTCTGGCATCATCAGCCTATCGCACAAGATCCAAAGGCCCTCCACCTACTCCTCCTCCTAGTTCTCCCAAAGGCAGAAACAATGGCAAGATGGCAGAATCCAGCGGTATCAGGAAGGAAAATACGGTTGAACAGGTAGAGGCCACTGACGGCCGAGGTATTCAGGTCTTGCATGAGAATATGTCACCACTGGAACAAAAATTGCTGAAGTTTCAAGAAGAACTTGACCAGGTCCGGAATTTGGCCAACCTGTCATTTTCCCTCAACGTCCCAGACGTCAACTTTACAAATGCTCAAAACCCTACACCTCTCCAGAATATCCCAAGACAGCAGAGTCATCCTGCACCTCATCATCACACAACTCCCCCAAAGAACCAAACTCTCCCGGCACAGTGCAATGCCTGCCACAACACTTCAACACTCATCCCAGAACCTCAAAACCCCACGAAGGACCATTTCCACGCATACAACAATCCCATCTATGTGGAAACTGTGACCCACATCACTCCGCCTGTTACACATATATCTGAGTCTGATGAAAAGGATTTACTTATCAAAAACTTGGCCGAGGAGCTTAGGAAACTGACTAGCCGAGTTCAAGGTGTTGAAGTAACCAAGGGAATCGAAGGGTTGAATTATGAAGACCTTTATATCCAACATGATGTCGAACTGCCCGAGGGGTACAAACCTCCAAAGTTCAAAATGTTTTACGGTACTGGTGATCCAAGGGTCCATCTAAGGACCTATTGTGACAAGCTGGTCGGCGTAGGAAAGGATGAAAGAATCCGCATGAAGCTGTTCATGAGGAGTTTGAAGGGAGATGCACTATCTTGGTACATCAGCCAAGACCCCAAGGAATGGTCAAATTGGGTAGGTATGGCATCTGACTTCATGGACATGTTTAGATTCTATACCGAGAATGCACCAGATGTGTTCTACATCCAAAACTTGAAGAAGAAACCCACAGAAACCTTTCCCGAGTATGCTACTCGTTGGAGGTCTGAAGCTGCTAAAGTTAGACCTGCTCTAGAGGAGGAGCAGAGGAACAAATTCTTTGTCCGGGCTCAGTACCCGCAATATTATGAGCGATTGATGATGGTTGAAGGCCACAAGTTCTCCGACATCATAAAATTAGGAGAGAGAATTTAAGAGGGAACCAAGAGCGGTATGATTACGAATTTTAAAGCCTTACAAGCTACTAACAAGGCTTTACAGTCAGGTGGTGTGTCTAAGAAGAGGGACGTGGGAGCTGTAATGGTTGCACAAAGATCCAAATCCCCACTCAAATACCAAACCTATCCAACACCTCCACTTACATACCAACCAACCCCGAACTACCAAGCACCATCGTCTTCTTACCAAAATCCACCGCCCGCCTACCAATCTCCACCACCCACATATCTACCTACTTCACCTAGATACTCCCAACCCGCTCCCGTCTACCATACTTATAATTCCCAGCCATCTCATTACCAATCACCCCCTACCCGTCAAAATTTTGCTATGCCTCGTCCTAACTTTGATCGCCGCCCTCCAAAACAATACATCACCATAGCCGAGCCCATTGACCAGCTGTATGAAAAGCTCAAAGTTGCGGGTTACATCACACCTATCCCTGCTGCCACCCCAGAGAACCCATCTCAGTGGGTTAATCCAAACAAATCTTGTGCATACCATTCTGGCATGAAAGGACACACCATCGAAGAATGACGCTCTCTGAAGGATAAGATACAGACTCTCATTGATAACAAGATTATTGTGGCGAAAGACCCCGCTCCAAACGTCCGCAACAATCCTTTACCAGAACATAAGGGTGGAAGTATCCACATGATTGAGATAGAAGATGATTGGGATCCCGAGGGATCAATCGGGTTGATAGCAGAAGGCGATGACCCAAAGAAACCTGCAGTCACTCTCAAGCCGATCATAGTCCAGATTCAACCATCTGAGAATGCTGAGGTGAATATATCTATCCCACTGGAGTTTGAAGCAGCGCCGCCTGCAAAGGCACTAGCACCGATTGAAGTCGAGTTTGTATCTCCAACAAACGTACCGGCATCGTTCGAGGTTGCAGTTCTGCCACCCCGAACACATGTTCCAGTTGAGGTAAGGATGGACATACTGATTTCGGTGGCAATGACAACCACGCCACCTTTCTACTCGAATGCTATCCCTTGGGACTATACTGCCAAGGAGAGAAGGAAAGGAAAGAGCAGGTCAGAGGAAGATGTCGCAGCACAGGGTATGACGAGAACTGGTAGAGTCTTTACCTCTGAGCATCTAGCTGAGTCAAGCAAGAAAGCTGCCAACCGGCCTCCCCTCATTGAAACAGGTTCGGATGACCTTTGGAGGAAAATTCAGGCTAAGGATTATTCGGTCATCGACCATTTGAACAAGACACCAGCACAAATGTCCATCCTCTCTTTGGTACAAAACTCTGAAGCACACAGGAATGCGCTGTTGAGGGTACTGAATGAAGCATATGTGCCGAACAACATCACTAGCGGGGAAATGGCCAATATGGTGGGCTAGGTGTTGGAGAGTCATAAGATCACTTTCCATGAAGATGAGTTACCACCCGAGGGATTGGGACACAACAAAGCGTTGCACATCACCGTGCAATGTGAAGATCATTTCATCACGAGGATCTTGATAGATAGAGGTTCTAGTCTTAACATTTGTCTGTTGATAACACTCAAGAAATTGGGTAAAGGACTGCATGAGATAAGAGAGGAAGCGATCAACGTAAAAGCCTTCGATGGTTCTCAAAGGTCTACTATTGGGGAGATTAGTCTATGTCTACAGATGGGACCGACTTGGTTCGAGGTGGATTTCCAAGTAATAGACGTGCCGGCATCTTACAACTTGCTATTGGGGCGACCCTGGATCCATGTTGCTAGGGCCGTAGCGTCAACACTACATCAGGCGGTAAAATTCGAGTGGAACCACCAAGAGGTGATTATTCACGGCGACGATAGCAATCATATTTATGGTCTCCAGACTATCCCGGTCATCGAGGGAAGAAGAAAGCTGGGTGGAGGAAATTACCACCACATTGAACGGGTCAATGCTATCGACAAGGACAAGTGGTGGGATAGTAAGATCGAGAGCATCCTGAACTGGAGAGGATACGAGCCAGGCAAAGGGCTTGGTAAGAACCTCCAAGGGATCACGAAGCCCATCAAGCTCAAGAAACATGGTACTACTTTCGGCCTGGGGTATGAATACACCTGGGAAGAATTCAGCGACTGGTCACCACCGTGGCGCGGTCCCAACTACCCTTTGGAGCAGCCAATACCTCATCTGGAACAGACCTTCAAGCAGGCCGACATTATCTATGGATCAGACGAAGAGGAAGCACTTGCAGCAATGAGGAATTTGTTCCTAGAGGACGACGTTATGGATTGTTGTGTTGTTCTCGAGGAGGAGGGGGATGAAGGCCCTTCCATACAGGCAGTAAGCAAGGGAACATATCTCAAGAACTAGTCTATCAGGACCACCAAAGCCCGACGAGCCTCGGGGTAGCAAGGCTAAAACAAGCATTACTTACTATTTTATTTACTAAATGATTTTCCCTTTTTTGCATTTTCAATTCCTGCAATAAGATCCTCAATGTTCAAAACTATTATGCAATTTATCAAAGCATCTTACAATTTCCCTTACGAATCCGATATTATTATTACTGTTTTTCTCTCATTACTTTATCTATACAACATTACTATTACTTGTCTTGATGAACCGATGACTGTGACGTGCAACGAGACGACGCAACAAACAGACATTATTCAGATTAAGATGATATACCCGATGATATAGTTAAAGAGGTCGAAAACTTTGAAAAGAGACCCAAGTCCAACCTAGATGAGACTGAAGTTATCAACCTGGGAGATTCAGAAAACGTCAAGGAAACACGGATCAGCATACACTTGTCACCGTCCGAAAAGAAAGAATACACAGAGTTTCTAAAGGAGTATGAAGACATATTCGCTTGGTCGTATGACGACATGACTGGTCTAAGTACGTCCATTGTGGCTCACAAGTTGCAACCAATCCAACATGTTCGCCGGTAAAACAAAAGCTGAGAAAGTTCAAACCTGACATGAGTTTGAAAATCAAAGAAGAAGTTATCAAGCAGATCAACGCCAAAGTCCTCAGGGTGGTTGAATACCCGACATGGTTAGCCAACATTGTACCTGTGCCAAAGAAAGATGGGAAGGTCGGAGTCTGTGTCGACTACCGGGATCTCAATCGGGCCAGTCCGAAAGATGACTTCCCCTTGCCAAATATACACATTCTAATTGATAATTGCGCCAATCATGAATTACAGTCATTCGTGGATTGCTTCGCTGGTTATCATCAAATTTGGATGGATGAAGAATATGCTGAGAAAACGGCGTTCATTACGCCCTAGGGAGTGTACTATTACAAGATGATGTCGTTCGGCCTAAAGAATGCAGGGCCACCTACATGAGGGCTATGGCCACCATATTCCATGACATGATTCACAAGGAGATCGAGGTATATATGGATGGCGACATTATCAAATCAAAGAAAGTTGCTGACCACATGGAGGATTCGAGGAAGTTCTTCAACAGGTTGCGAAAATACAATTTGAAGTTAAACCCCGCAAAGTGTGCATTCGGGGTTCCTGCTGGGAAGTTGCTGGGATTCATTGTCAACCGCCGGGGAATAAAATTGGATCCGTCAAAGGTAAAAGCCATTCAGGAACTACCACCGCCAAAGAACAAGAAAGATGTTATGAGCTTCTTGGGGAGGCTTAATTACATCAACGATTCATAGCACAATCTACATTCATCTGTGAGCCGATCTTCAAGATGCTGAAGAAGGACACCGCAACTAAGTGGACAGAGGATTGTCAAAAAGCTTTCGACAGAATCAAAGAGTATTTGTCAACACCGCCGGTCTTGGTACCACCTGAGCTAGGTAGACCCCTGCTACTCTACCTTGCCATACTGGATGGAGCTTTCGGTTGCGTTCTTGGGCAACATGATGAAACAGGGAGAAAAGAGCAAGCCATTTACTATCTCAGCAAGAAGTTCACTCCGTACGAAGCCTGGTATTCTTTATTGGAACGCACGAGTTGCGCTTTGACTTGGGTCGCGCAGAAGCTGAGGCACTACTTCTGTGCCTACACGACATATCCATATCAAGGATGGATCCACTAAAGTACATCTTTCAGAAGCCCATGCCCACTGGCAAGCTAGCCAAGTGGAAAATCCTACTGAGCGAATTCGACATTATCTATGTAACTCAAAAATCGGTCAAGGGACAGGCATTGGCAGACCATCTTGTTGAGAATCCCGTGGACGGAGAATGCGAACCCTTGAAAGCGTATTTTCCTAACGAAGAGGTATCATTCGTAGGAGAAGACATTGCAGAATCCTACGACGGTTGGAGAATATTCTTTGACGGAGCGGAAAACTTCAAGGGAGTCAGTATTGGAGTAGTCCTAGTATCAGAGACCGGCCAGCATTATCCAATATCCGCCAAACTCATATTTCCATGCACCAACAACATGGCTGAATATGAGGCCTGCATCTTAGGGCTCAACATGGCCATTGACATGAATGTCCAGGAGTTGTTAGTGATTGGTGACTCTAACTTATTGGTACAATAGGTACAAGGAGAATGGGCAACCAAGAATTACAAGATACTACCATATCTGCATCATGTTCAGAAGTCTAGAAAGAGGTTCACAAAGATAGAATTCCGGCATGTCCCCAGAATCCAGAATGATTTCGCCGATGCATTGGCTACTCTGTCGTCTATGATTCAGCATCCAGACAAAAACTTCATTGATCCCATTCCAGTGAAAATCCATAATCAGACGTCTTACTGTGCCCATGTTGAAGAAGAAGCAGACGGAAATCCTTGGTTCCATGACATCAAGGATTACTTGGCAAAAAGAGAATACCCGGAGCTTGCAAATGCCACTCAGAAACGCACACTTCGGAGATTGTCTAACAATTTCTTTCATGGCGGAGGAATCCTGTATAGGAGAACTCCCATCTTGGGATTATTAAGGTGTGTCGATGCAAAAGAAGCATCAAAACTACTTGAAGAAATTCATGCCGGGACTTGCGGTCCACATATGAATGGGTTTGTATTAGCAAATAAGATACTCCGAGCTGGTTACTTCTGGATGACTATGGAAACAAACTGCATCCAGTACGTCCGAAAATGCCACTGCTGTCAGATACATGGAGATATAATAAAGGTACCTCCGAGTGAGCTTAATACAACAAGTTCCCCGTGGCCGTTCACCGCCTGGGGCATGAACGTCATTGGGCCAATCGAGCCTGCCGCCTCTAATGGACACAGGTTCATTCTGGTTGCCATTGATTACTTTACTAAATGGGTCGAAGCAACATCCTACAAATCAGTTACCAAGAAATTTGTGGTCATTTTCGTCCGCGATCGCATTGTTTGCTGGTTCGGAGTGCCAGAGTCAATCATCACCGATAATGGTTACAATCTCAAAAGTGACTTAATGAAAGCTATGTGTGAAACTTTCAAGATCAAACACAAGAATTCCACAGCCTATCGACCTCAAATGAATGGAGCCGTAGAGGCCGCCAAAAAAAACATCAAGAAGATACTAAGGAAGATGATAGAAAGGCACAAGCGGTGGCACGAGAAGTTGTCATTCTCTTTATTGGGATATCGCACCACGGTCCGCACATCAACCGGGGCAACTCCCTATATGCTGGTCTATGGTACAAAGGATGTTATTCCTGCTGAAGTCGAAATTCCATCTCTGAGAATTATACAAGAAGTTGAGCTCAGCGACGCAGAATGGGTAAGGAAACGTTATGAGCAACTAGCTATCATAGACGGAAAGAGAATGAATGCGGTTTGTCATGGTCAGCTATATCAGAACAGAATGACCAGAGCCTTCAACAAAAAAGTCAAGCTGAGACGATTCACACCAGGGAAACTGGTGCTAAAGAAAATCTTTCCACATCAAGAGGAAGCCAAAGGGAAGTTCTCTCCCAACTGGCAGGGTCCGTACATGGTTCACAGAGTGCTGACAGAAGGAGCACTCATACTTGCAGAAATGGACGGAGAAGTCTGGCCAAAACCAATCAATTTAGATGCAGTCAAACGCTACTATGTGTAACTCTTTATGATTTTATCAGCAATGTAAATTGAACTAAACCTGACCTGATTCCCGTTTAATAGGGGATACGTAGGCAGCCCTATGGGTTCGATCACAATTCAATAAAAATCTCATTTTCCCCATAATTGGAAACTGTGACAGAATTTTGAGGAGGACCCTCAAAATTCTTAGACAATTTTAGCCGATCGCCGCAGGAGCAACGGTCAGAAGTATTCACCTATCAAACTGGGGCAGAATTTTGAGGACCCTCAAAATTCCTTGGCAGGAGAAGTTGCAATGTCTCGAACCGCGTCACGGTCGTTGGTTCATCTAAAACTATTTTAGATTATATGCTTATATTATACTTTTACAAAATCATGCATATTTATTGAAACGGCTTGTTTAGCAAACGCTACCCCAATGATACAGACAGTATCATCATGATCCAGCGAACGACTCAAGAAAGGCCAGCGGGAATGCGAACTAACCTTCCCCTACAGAACTCACAATTTTTCTTGGATACAGGCACAAAGATCGCAAAATCCCAAAACATACTATCCATCCGAAAGACATATATTGACTCGCTTCTCAAGGTCGTCGCACATGCCGACATTTGTTGTCAGCACAAACGACGCTTCAATTATCACAATGCTCACAACAATCACAGTGCCGCAATTTATCATCAACTAAGAACTCCTACTGTCGTTTTATTTCCTGCATAAAGGCTACTATTCTGCCTTCTATCTTGCATAAGGATACCTTTATGCCTTCCGAGGTTAAACGCTACCTCCATCTGCATCTTATTTCCTGCATAAGGCTACCATTCTGCCTTCCGAGACTAAACAATGTCTCCATCTGCATCTGCATTGCATAAGGCTACCATTCTGCCTTCCGAGACTAAACGTTATCTCCATCTGCATTTATTTCTTGCATAAGGCTACCTTTCTTCCTTCCGAGGTTAACCACTACCTCCATCCGCATCTTATTTCCTGCATAAGGCTACCATTCTGCCTTCCGAGACTAAAAGTTATCTCCATCTGCATCTGCATTGCATAAGGCTACCATTCTGCCTTCCTAGACTAAACGATGTCTCCGTCTGCATTTATTTCCTGCATAAGGCTACCTTTCTGCCTTCCGAGACTAAACCTTGTCTCCATCTGCACTTATGTCCTGCATAGGGCTACCTTTCTGCCTTCCGAGACTAAATGTTGTCTCCATCTGCATTTACATCTTGCATATGGCTACCATTCTGCCTTCCGAGACTAAACGTTGTCTCCATCTGCATTCACATCTTTCATAAGTCTACCTTTCTGCCTTCTGAGGTCAAGCTCAACCTCCATCTGCATTTGCATAGGGCTACCATTCTGCCTTGCGAGGCTAAAACGCTGCCTCCCATTTACTTTTCAAAAGCAACCCCTGTCTCTATCATTATTTACTCCGCTTCCTTTCGGGCTAAGATCTGCCCCTTTAATTCGCAAGACTAGGCTCTGTCTTGTTAGCATCATGCTATTGCATTTTCATGGGTTGAAATATCGCCAACCTATCCAAAGGCGTCATCATTCGGAGGCACCATCTTCATGGCCCGAGAACACCATTTCATGGCCTGAGGATCTCTTTTATCAGTTTGCATATCATTAGGTCATGACCCGTTTCCGGGTTGTGATGGCGACTGTCGTGGAACCAGGCTAGCCAACCGCTACAACAATACTCAATTCATTTACTAGAGAAATTTACTCATTTTTTGCTCAACTCATAGAAATACAGAAATTTTTAATCAGTTAAAAACAGTCTAACAGAAGAAATAAACTCCAACAATCAATCTAGGATTTGGAGTCACGCATTCATGAGCTACTAACATCAATACAGCTGAGAAATAATACAGAAGTTTTAAGTTTCCAATTTCTAATACAGGTGGGAAAATAAGGAAAAGAGGGACGGGACAACGAACGCCAGCTGCTACCTCATCGGCTCTAATAGATAAGCTGCTATCACCGATCCACACCAAATCTCGGTGCACCTGGATCTGCACACACAGTGTGCATGTAAGTAACGAAAACAACCTACGGTCTGAGGAGGTAGTGACGAACTCAACCTTCGTAAATAACAATTCGGATAATGAATGTTTCAGAAATAACCAAGAATATCAGTGACAATCATGTTATGAAAATGACCCTAGAACTAGTCACAATCCGTGAATAACAAATAAATGCCAGGTATGTAGCATGCAACTCTCACAGGTGGTCCTCTCGGTACGCATAATTGGCCATTGGCCCAGGGAAAATCCATCCCGTAACATGTACGACGTGGTGACTCAGTCACTAAGTACCGAGGGAGCAGGCCAATTCAGCCTTTCGGAGAAATCCATCTCCGAAATATCATACTCATCCATAATCGGTACTTGGGAAATCCATCCCTCCATATCTCATAAACAATAT